>CM076451.1:32242907-32362907 GCA_038419695.1 Scomberomorus guttatus
GCTAATGCCAGAGCTTTTCAGCTAGCTACGTGCTAATAATAATAATAATAATAATAATAATAATACCTACAATAGGACTCTTCGTGGCTCACAATAAATAATCCCATTGTTGGTGCTGTGTGTAGCTCAACAGCAAGTAAAAGCCAGTCGTGTATGATAGATCCATCAAAACATAGACCAGCTAATGGAAATAGTTAGCAGCAAATACCACAACGTGAAACTACATTTATAATTCGGGCAGTTTCATGTTTCCTTGCAGTGATGTATGGGAGGGTATGCAAATCATAAAATAAGACTCGATGCCCTCCTGATTTACATGAGGCTCTTTAACTTCTTATGTCTCTACTACAACACTACTCCTTAGCCACATAGTACAACCAACATTTGGAAGAAAAAACGAAACTGGTGGGCGGCAGCAAGCAATGAGGACAAACTTCATGTGTGCCGCTTGGTGCCTTATTTGAATGCCGATTTGATCGGAAAACCCTTAACATCCATAGAAGAACCTATAGAGGGTACTAAAACGCACATGTTGTTGCCAGAAGGATAGAAAAAGTTCACTGACAGATCTATAAGAGGAGTTTGGCGTAACGTTGTCAGGAATAAAATCCGTTCCCAGAGGTGGTCGTAACCTAACTAACGTTACACTGCTGGGAATAAAGCATGGCTGCTGAGGAGGCCGCAGTGCTTGATACAAAGTACGAAGTTAGCACGCTAGCCCAGCATCTTGGTTTTAATGCTGAAACGTCTATGGACATAGACACGAATTAAATGTCACGGTAGTTAATCGCACATTCCCACCACTGCATTATTTCTGGCCCCAAGACTATGACCGTGGGTAGCTTATATCATTAAAGCCTCGTGTATCAGGCACTTTAGAGTTTCATGTATCCGCCACAACATAAAGGCAGTGCATCGGACAACTTGAAACGCAACCAAATGCACCAGACAGGGCTTGTGTGTGTGTGACTGACGCAGGGTTAAAGGACATTTAAGCCAAAGAGTGCTTCTGTCCTGCATGGGCCTCAGACCTTCACGTTAGCTTGCTAGCCGGCCGGCCTGGCGAAAATTATAGCAAAATGTATTGTTGCTGCCGACAGCCTGTGGACATTTACTATTATTCATGACATATGACCCGGTTGTTAGTATGTGGATAGAAACCGCAGGAGGAAAGGAATGAGGGTAATTTAAGTTACACAACAGGGACAGCAGCTAGCTGGAGTGTGCCGACTGTTAAGTTAGAGAAAGATGTGAAGGCTAGTTGTTCAATGACATGTGATTACTACACACAGCCGGTGACACAGTAAACTGTAGGCATCTTGCAGAGATACATGAAAATGTAAATGAATGTGTTTTTAAACACTGTGCGTGTGTTGCAGCCTTGTGAGAGGATTTGGACCAAGTCACGCTGTGTGAACATGCAGATAGCTACTGGCTAACCTGGTTTCTCCCCCTGACTGCTAAATGCACCTTGTCCTCTTCAGAGTTTTTTAATTTACTTACAGTATTTTAGGGTCCTTGGCGCCGCCACGATGAGAGCAACACTACTATAATGTCAGAGTGTTGTTTTTTTTTTAAAAATGTGTCCCTGTGGAAAGTCAGTCTCTCCTCTCCACGTGTTGACCGACTAGCACCAGTGTAAAAAAAAAAAAACACATACTAAACAGCTGGTCAAATCTCGCGATACTCTGACGTTAAAATCATTCAAGTCGTTTGTAGCCTCGCGTCAACTGAGGATGCAGCAAAGGCATCATAGCTTCTAGCTTCTATCTCGCATATACGGTAGGCTAGATTCATAATGTCATGAAACTGTAACATAGCCTTCGATTAACTGCACAGTACAGATTGACTCAGACTGTATAACTGAGGACAACAAACCCAATATTTTTTAAATAAGATTACTCATGAATGAATCGATTAATCAATAACTAAATCACACACAACACAAATCACTACTCGGACATTTGGGAAATTGGAAAAAGCAAATAAAAATATATTACTTAGATTATTTTTTTTAGCAATGTTGAAAGAGGCTTGAAATTATTATTTTTGGATCACCAGGCATAACCCCATCAATGCACACACACACACACACACACACACACACACACACACACACATCGAGCACAATGACCAGTGTATAGAGTGTGAGCTCTTCCTTCACTAAGTTATGTGTTGTTTTGCCCTGTTAATCCAATCTGGATGTCGTTAGATGGGGTGTGTGTGACCCTTAATGTAGGCTATTGCTGCCAGCTAACCTCCTGTTTTGGGCCTAAAATGGTTTTATCAAAAAAATATATATTTTTGTATAATAAAGATTGGTATATGTTGCTTCCTATTTGTATATGCGTTAATGGTATTCGAACCTGCTGTCTGTTGCTGGTAGGTGCTACATTAGGAACACATGTACACCTGCTTATTCATTCAATTAACCAATCAGCCAATCATGTGGCAGCAGTGCAATGCATAAAATCATGCAGATACCAAGGCTATTATCGTTAACGAAAACTAACGAAATAACAAAAACTAGGTGTGAAAAAACATTTTCTGTAACAAAACAAACAACTGTAACAAAAATAAAAACAAGGCTTTACAAAAAACGATAACTAAATGAAACTGTATTGTGTGTTTACAAAACTAACTAAAATAAACTAAAATTATAGAGAAAATGTCTTTAGCATCTTGTCAATGTCTTTTCATCTTTTTCCATTTATTTCATACATAAGCCTAGTATTTTGGGTGGATATGAAATCGATCTTCCAATTTTTTATCTGTGCTAATTTTATGGCTAATATCCTTCTTTTGGCGCAGTCACACAAGCAAGCACCTCACGCTGTTGCCAATCCATCCATGCCTGGCATCATGCGGTAAAAGTCGGGAGAAAGCGCCAGAGTCCCATTTGGGATTACTTTGAATATGACTGTGTCTCAGATAAGAAGAAGTGCCTTGCAGTGGAAAGTGATCAAATATGTGGAACATTTCTCAAGGGGAAAAATCCCACAAAGTCCATTTGAAAAGCTTGAACAAGAAGGCTAACCTAGCTGACCATGACAAGGTAAGGGAGACCACCCAGCCCTATATATATACCCTGGTCTGACAGAGGAGATGAATGGGGGGCTAAAAGGGGCCCAGCAGCTCATTTTTGGCCCAGGACCCTGTAGCAGGTTAATCTGGCTGTGAAGCAATTTTGGCATTTTAAATTCAGGAGCCATTGTTGTAACCAGTGCTACTTGGGAAACATAGATAAGACATCTGTGAGTGTTAAAAAATAGTCTGTGCAGTAGGCGTACCCTGGTAGCCAACCACAACATCCACAGTTTGATTCTTCCAGCAGACCTTTCTTATATGCCATTCCCCACTTCTCTCCCCGCTCATTTCCTGTCATCTATCTAACAAAGGCATAAAATGCGCTGCCCCACTTCCAAAATATATATTTAAATTAAGTACGAGGTATGGTTTATGGTATTGTAAATTGATTTCAAATGTCATCTTGACTAGTAATGTATTCATTTTATCAGTGAATTTTGTTTTTTAAAAAGCCATTTAATATAAGATATATGCAAAGGCACGTGATAAATCTTTATTATGGAACTTTAAGTTTAATCCAGATACAATGCAGGCTAGAAACATGTTTATGTAAACAATGATGATTATCTTGTTGATAATGTTTTTAGGACTTTCAAAAGTCATAATTTAATTCATAAGACTCAAGTTCTGAAATGGTTCTGAAGCTGGTAGCTAGCAAACTGAAATTGACAAAGCTTTCTATAGAACTTCTATAAAACTATAACTTATTATAAAACACTGGTCCAGCAAAAATTGTTGCATCTACACTGAGCCCAGATGCGGTTTGGACCTCAATCTGAAGTGGATTATTGCAGATCTTCCTGGGGTTTTCACTGCGCAGAACACTAAGGATCTCCCAGTTTCCTTTTCCAGAAGAAGTCTGTCCAGCACTCTGGACCAGTCATCCAGGAAGGGAGATATAAATACTCCAATTTAAACAACCTTAAGATTTGGACCTTAACTTTTGGACCTGGGGTCTCTTAACTTAAACATACCTCAGGAATCCAAACACCATATAGAATTTCAGACACTACATACTTCCCCCCTTCGAGACTACACAGAGTCTCGAAAAACAAAAGAGTAAAACATACATGTTTACAATTGTGACTAACATAATAATTCCTCCTACAGCATAACCTTAACAACACAGCAACTTTATGGAGTGCGAGAGCAAAAAACCTGTCAGGCAGCTATCTTTCCTGAAATGTCCATCAAATAATCTAGACAGGAAAATTCTCTCACGGCCCCTCTGCCTCAGGTGACCACACATAGTACTCCAGCCCAATTAAAAGGAGAAATTCTAACAATTTGTGTAAGGATATGACTTAAGCAAATACATATGGAAACCTCAAAAAATAAAATCAAAACAATGTCCAAATTCAGGCTGGTCGACCCATCGTACCTTCCAATGGACCTTTCCCTGCCTAGCCGCAATATCCCTAAGCACCAAGGAAAAAAAGAAAACATTTGAGGTCCGAATATATTTACCCAATAACAGAAAACATCATTCTCAAACAATTAAAACAAAGATAATATTATAAAATTTTAAGTATTACTCATGCAATAAAAGAAAACTCAAAAACTAAATCAGAACATTATGTATCACAGATTACAATATAATAGAGCAAAATCCAATACTATGCAAATATATATATAAGAGAAGACATAAGAATGTATCACTCTGCAACTTTTCAGCGGGGTCAACTCTCAGTGTAGTGTCGATATTATGTTAAATCTGAACATTTTATCACAGTGTCCTTCTTCAGAGTCCTCCAATCCATTCTTATTGTCCTTGTTTGAGTGTCTGAATCCCTTCAGCACATCGGGGTACCTGAACAACCAACCACCCTCACATTGGTCTTCCCCCAATATCGTTCTAAAAGGAAAGAAACAACATGCAGTATCTTTTGCAAAGACAACAGATGCAAATTGAAACATCAAATGCAAATTAACACCCTATTTGTAGATGTGAAATTCACAGTATCGTATTATTCCAAAGTATGAGTTACATTTTCCATTTCCCCCCTTAATCATACCACTCTATAATAAAAACTACTAAGTAACTAAACAATAACAGAAATGAATGTTAAGACTATAATAGGATTAGATATTCAAAATGGATATTTCTCCACCAGTTCACCTTCTATCATCCCTTCCTCATCACCATCTGAGTCAGTCCTATGTAATAATGGCATCTGTACTTGATCTCCAGGCATCCAACTCCAATCCATCTCAATATCATAGCCTTTGCAAAGGTCAACAGCAGCATACAAAAACAAAACATCACACTCAACGATAGAAGAGCTGCTACCAAAATCTGAACCAACACTGCTCCCAACAGTCCTAATCTCTCCTGCAACCAAACATTCGCAGACCATCTAGCTCCTTCCGACGGACCAAACACATCCCTTATTTGCTTCAATGCATCTATGACACTAGTCATATTGTCAGAACTATCAGGAATCAAAGTATAACAAGCATCCCCAGTTAAGTTCAAAGCCACACATAGGCCACCTTGTTTGGCCAAAATATAGTCAAGAGCCATGTCATGTTTCAGCAACGTCAGTCTGTGACTCCTTTGAGTATTTGACAAATAGTCAAAACCTCTTATAACTTCATTTGCAAAACCCTGTAGGGTGTAGGTAATATTGTCAATGTGATCTGCCAAAACGTCACACCATACCATGGAAATAATCCTATACCCCACTTCTCTCCTAGACTTCATACAATTTATCAACAACCTTATGTTCACGCTTACCCAAATTCATCATATACCCGTCACAATCTGATATTCCCATAAACATCCCAGGACCATTATAAGTATCATTTGACCAAAAACAGCTGTTAGCCCTCACGGATTTCACTTCCATTGCATCAGGGACTGCTGTTATCATATTTTCATGCTGATCAAGTAAATTCACATATGGTAATTCTCCCAACCAAGAACAATTAAATCTAGGCCTAAACAGATTCACTGACAAAGCCATCACTATATCTGCTGTTGATTGCTGCTGGTACAACAGCCACAAAAGTGCAGAAGATTGACATACAGGGGTTAGTGGTTCTGGCACCATCTCTAAAATTGAAAGCCACGTGCCTGGTGATGGAACTTTCACCACACACGGACAGTTCAATTTCCTAACCGATCTTACAGAATGGGTTAACTGCTGGAACCATTAATTCCTGCCTGCCCATGAGTCTGCAATTTCTAACACCGAAGAATCAAATCCATATGCCTTCCACTTAGTTTCTCTCTTCTGTAATGCATGGCATTGATCAGACATGTCTTCTGGTATCCGGAGTCAAAAAACTCATTCTCCACGTCTGAAATAGTCCTCTGAGCTGTCACAGATGAATCTGCATCATTCTCTTCCACCATCTGTTTTCTAATTTCAAAAATCTCATTACTACCGTTCACACTAAGGTCTATATTTAACATAGGCTTCTGGGTTACATTTACTACCTCCTTAAACTTCAAAGATATCATATCAGGTGTCTACGTCACATTTACAAATTCCGTAGATGTCAAAGATGTTGTCCCTGTTGTAGCATTCATCCCATTCACAGTCCTAACTAGAGTAGTAGCCTGAGTTGATATATTAACACTCTTAGTTGTTTCCAGAGCTAAAGTAGCAAGCTTCATCTGTGTACTATTCACCTTTGGAGTGGTTGCAGTGATGAATCATTCCTGAACCCCTTTAGCAACCCGCAACTTTCAACCACTTCATGTACAAAAGATACTTCCTTTGATCACGAGGCACAATGTCAACTTCAGGTCCTACAAACAACACATCTTTACCACAACTATTTTTCGGTGGATTAGGTGGATTGCTACCACCAACATTCCACCTTCCACATTGACAAGGAAGGTGAGCCGTTCTTCCTAACTTAACTCTGATAACAGTCTTCAAAGGAGTTGGTGTCTTAAAAATCATCTGAGGCGCCACTGTAGTTAAATGTGATACATTTATACCTTCAGTAACCTTCAATGCTGAAAAGATAGACTTCCCTAAGGTCACTTCAACCCTAGTCCTCATAACGTTTTGGTCTGACCCTTTTCCGAACTGGTCTTGGACTCCTTTGTCTAACTGAATCTCTGAATTCTCCTGCAGCGGAATCACAGCCCTTTGTAACCTTTGACGCTTTGCACTCCACTGAAATAGGCTTTGCTGTTTCTGGGACATATTGAAAATCAATGTCACCAAATCTTCTCTCCTGTCCATTAACTGCAGAGTCATTTCTGGCATCATCAAAAATGTGCACAGAATCATCAACATTGTCCACAACCTGGACAATCTCCCCTTCTGGGTTTTGACTCTGGAGATTTTCATGCATCTCTTCTTCTGCTGCACATTCTTCCACATTTTCTTCCAGCTTTCTTGAGCCTTCAACATCTCAGCTCTGTGAGCGTGGTGCCAATTATCTTAGCGCTTTGACACAATACAATAAATGATACCACGTTGGAGACCCTTTAACCTGGACCACAGTTCCAGTACTGCAAACAACTTCAAATGGTACTTCACGACATTCGTTATACCACTTCCTTCTAAACACCTTCACGAATACCTTGTCTCCAGGTTGCACTGTACTCCTCTTTTGCTCATCGAGTCTCTCCTGCACCTCCTCTTTTCTTTGCCTGTCAGAAACACACGTGGATATTCTTTTATGCAAACTAGCCATATATGTAACGTACACTTGCATTTCATCTTCCAAAAGGGCTAAGCTTGGACCCTTTCCACTTGTACGTAAACAAGGCGTTGGCATCCGTCTTCCTCCAAAATCAATTTTATCGTCTTATCCACGAACTCTTTCCCATTGTCTGAGGATATCCAATCTGGAAGTCCCCACCTGCTTATGACCTCTCTACACAAAAACTTGGCAATAGACTGAGCATCCTTCTGCTTGGTTGGACAAGCCTCAAGCCATCACGAAAATCTGTCCACAACGACTAGCATATATCTCTTACCTTCAACTGGCTTTATCATGTCAACAAAGTCCACAACTAGCTCATGCATAGGACCCCTCGGAGTCGGAATGTAACCAGGAGGAACCAACACACCCCACATTATTTTTCAGACAGATAGTACACCTGCCTATGACATAATCAATCTGTTCAAGCAAACATGGCGCCCAAAACCCATACTCCTTTGTAATCTTTCTCCTAACTTCCCCCCTTCCTAGACCTAACAGGTCTGGAGGTGCTATTATCAGCCCCTCATGATTTCTCCAAAGACCAGTAGAATCTCAGGTGGCACCTCGGTCTAGCCACAACTGTTTATCCATTGCAGGAACAGCTTCCTGCATTAAAATCACATCCCTAAGCGTAATTTTATCTTCCAAGTTCATTTCATGAGTGACCAGAAAAACTTTGCCCAATTTGTCTGCTCCTGTGACTGCTTTTGCAGCTTCATCAGCCACCTTATTCCCTTGTGTGACTTGTGTGACACATCCATTCTATGTGCTGCGCACTTAGCTATTGCTATTTCTTTAGGCTTCATCATAGCATGCAACAGTTTCATTATTTGAGCGTGATGCTGTATTGGAGAACCATCCATTTTCTTAAACCCTCAGTTCTTCCACACCGATCCAAACAAGTGACACACATTATGTGCATATGCAGAGTCGGTATATTGTCACTCGCTTACCTTCCGCCAACACGCTTCAGTTAGCCCCACAAGTTCAGCAAGCTGTGCAGATGCAGGCTGTGGTACTACTTCAGCCTTCTCAACAGCAAATCCAGTTCCTTGGGCTTTAACTACTGCATAGCCAGCACTCAATTTATCTCCCACACGATAACAGGACCCATCAGTCCAATACTCCAGGTCTGCCTCACGCAGTGGGAGGGCTTTCAAATCCGATCTAAGCCTCAAGTATTTCTCTGCTTCTTGAACACAATCATGTGGTTCACCATCCTCTGGAGTTGGCATATTATCAGCTGGATTCACCATGGCACACCTCACTAAGGTGACATCTTCCTGCTCTAAAAGCCTATGATAGTCTCTAAACCTAGGCATAGTCAATGTGTATTTGCCATCGTTCAAGAGATTTCTGAGACTGTCATGGGTAAGAATTGTCACTGGACAACCCATTGTGACAGATGACACCTTAACATACATTAAAGAAACTCCCACCATTGCCCTGTAGCACAGTGGTAGCCCTAGCTCTACTTCTGAATAAGCAGTGGAATAGTAAGAAATAGGTTGAGGACTTGTCCCCATACGGGTTGGCTGACAAAGAACTGCGCACGCATATTTACCCCCTCTTGTAACCTCTGTTTGATTGTCTCGAATGCCAAAAGGCCATCCTGTGTCCAGGAAAGATTACAATGAAGTTGAGCATTCCCAGTGTCTTTAATCATAGCTCTCAAAGGCTCTGTTAAACTAGCATAATCCTCTACCCATGCTGAGGAATAGCCAGCAATACTGTGACACAGCTTCTGTGTCCCTGCGTTATTGTCTGACCCAAATAAACTGCCTTCTCCTGACAATACTGCAGCTTCTTCTGAGAGGCCTTGTGCCCCTTTTCTGCCAGTATCTGTAGCAATTTAAATGAGTCCTTATGACATGTTTCCTCATCTGATTAACAAATGATAATGTCATCCACATATTGAACAACAGTGCTTTTTAATATCTGATCTATCCCTGCCAAATCATCCTTCAATACTTTATTGAAAATGTGAGGACTGTGTTTGAACCCAACAAGGGTTCAAACACATCTTGTACTCATAGAACTGTCCATTGTATGTGAACCTAAATAAACCCTGACTTTCTACACTAAGTAGAACACTAAAAAATGCACCACATAAATCTAACACTGTGAAATGTGTCGCATCTGGAGGAATTTGGGCTAACAAAGTATGCGGTTCCAGCACTTCTGCTGGAAAATCAGCTACCACTTCATTCACCACTCTCAAATCAGGTACCAGGAAATAAGAATTATCTGGCTTCTTCAGAGGCAACAAAGGCATGTTACTCTTATTCTGTGTTATCTTCAAAACATCTGCTTTCCAAAGTCCTTCAATTTGTGATTCAATCCCTCGGATTGCCTCTTCTTTTAGTGGATACTGGTTCTTCCAAGGAGGTTTGACTCCCGGTCAGAGTTCAACTTTCACTGGTTGGGCTGACTTCACAAGTCCAATATCGGTACTATGCCGAGACCACAAACATTCTGGAACTTGTCGCAGCATCTCCTCTCTCATAGAGTCTGAGTCCATCTTAGCACTACAAATTGACTCGTGTCATCCGCACAGTTTGTGGCTGTCCCTGTCCTTGAACAGAGATCATAATCTTAATGAATCGCTGATCCTCATTCCTCCAGATGGCAAGATTCTCTTTTACTGGTTCCTCTGCTTCTGCCATCATTTCTCCTATATGCTTCTGCTCATATTCTTCAGACACCAACAAAGTCACATGTGGCACACTCTTCTTGATATCAAACTCTTTATCTAAATAATCATCTCTGTTTATCTTCATAGCTGCTCCTTGTGGTCCCAAAATTATACAGCATGAACTGAGTTGAACTTGCTTTGGTTGACAACTCAACCATTCCTCTGAGTTTGATTGGGCAGCATTCTTAAAATACTTGAGAGTGCAGTGAAATGGATACTCTGGAAGCTTCGCATCAGGCATGTTTGCCACAATAAACCTAGCTGGCTCCAAAAATCTGGATTAAGATTTCTAATCCAAAATACTGAAGAAGCTTCAGTTTCTATTGTTATTAATAATTGGTGAACAATATCATTTGGCACTTCCACCAGACAGCCGTCCGGTGTACATTTTATTGTACACTTCAATCTACACAAAGCATCTCTTCCCAAAAGTGCGATAAGGGTATGTTCTGATACCAGTATGGGTATTGTAGTCTTCAGATTTTTATAGCAGAGCTCAATTGGTTCCATGAGAGGAATCAGCTGTTTTACTCCCTCAAACCCGATTGTCCAGATCAATGGACCAGACATGGGGAGTTATATAGCATCCTCAGCCCGAATACAGGTGAAAGCAGCTCCGCTATCCGCCATCACTTCCAATGGTCGATCATTTACTTTCACCACTATTGTTGGATCTCTCTCCGGCCCTGATACTACCAGCTGACATCCCCCTCTCAGGTCCTCTGGGCACCTCTAGAATCCTGGTTCCGGGTCCCTGTAAGGGTTCACCGGTCCCCTGGATAGCCTTGATTGGCACCTAAATCCTCCTCTGAAATTTCCTCTGAAGTTTCCTCCTGGCCTGTTGCACTCATGGGCAAAGTGGCCAAACTGTCCACAATTATAACATACTTAGAAAGACTGTTGAAAGTTCAGATTAAACCATCCCCCTCTTCCTCTTCCAATATGTCCTCGACCTCTTCCTCTCCAGGTCTGCACTTGACCAGAAACTGGCTGTGAACAGGAAATGACTGGAACCACCGATGATGGCTGGGACGATTGGAGCTGGTCCTGGTTCAGCTGCGATTGTGGTAATGGTTGATTTAACGGAGGCTGACTCTGTATAACCAGAGCCTGCTTCTTCTTGTTCTTCTTGTTATCCCCCAGTTGTATTTGATTGAGTTTTCTGAGGGTCTCTTGGTCCTGCTCTTTCTGGTCATGTTCCTTTTTCCTAGATAGCTCCACTTGATGGGCTATATGATCCATATAAACATCCTTTGCCATACTTCCAAGACCAAACACCTCTGTCAGTTTGCTCCTCACTGGTAGGGGCAGCCCCTTCTGTATTTTGGCTTGCAAAATTGACTGCTCCATTTGATTCAAGTCGGGCAGTCGATTTTGGCTTGCAAATTTGACTGCTCCATTTGATTCACAGTCATTTCCTGTGACGTTTCTCCACACTTGATGGGCTCTCGACACATAGGCCCTCGGGTTTTCTTCCTGTCCCAGGGGCTCAATAAGAATATTATCAGGATGTACATTTGTCGGAAATGTATCTCTCAGTGCTCTCCACACTCAACCTGTATTTGCAGCAAACAGCTCTGAGTCATTCACAGCAGTCCCCACATAGCAATTAAGTCCTACTTTCTGTAGAATCTCTTCCATAGCTGGAACCCCAAGGAGGTTAGCCAAAAGTCTCTTAATATCTCCTATAGCAGTTTGTGTTCCTACCATAATCTCTTCCAACTTCGAAATCCAAGGATATGTTCCATCTTGAAGAGTAGGTAACTTCTCAAGTATATCTGACATATCTGTACTCTGCCAAGGCTTGTACTCTGGACACATCTTCTCGAGTATCTTCCCTTTTCTTGAGCGCAATCTTTCTTGTCCGATTTTTGAGAGCCTTTTTTCTGCAACTCTTTCTTCTGTATCTGCAGCTCCTTTAATTGATTTTCCAGTGCTCTTTGGCTTTCTGGACTGGTAGATTTATCCAAATACGAAAGGCATTGGTCTATACTTCTGTCGACCTCTCTTAAAGTCCTCTGTTTGTCCTCTTCTATTCTGGTACTAGATGTCGCCGGAAAAAACCCTCTTGAAGACAAAGGACCCTTGCTTTCCAAATCTGCATCGCTTTCGTTAATCCTCTTTCCTCCATATTTTATCTTGTTTCTTTTCCGCTCTTGCCAGTATCCGCCTGACTGCAGGGTCATATCCACCCAAGATCTCCTCCTGATCACTCTGATCATCATCATCTCCAAGTTCCATCCTCCCGATCCTCAATTCACCCTTAGTTTCCAGACGTGTCGTTTTCTTCTTACTTTTGGAACTTGGATACATCTTTATAGTTGTTTCCGCTTGTCCTGTTTCTATTATTCAGTCATCCTCATCTCTGATGTGATAGTTACCCTCCTGACTGATCACTGGGAGCTGGGGATAGATTTCCTTAAACTTCACCTCCCTCTCATAAGGTGGGGGTCTCCTTGCTGGGTCCATATGTGAGAAAGGTGTATTAATTTCTGTCATTAGTTTTTCTATTTCTTTTGCATTTTTTCCTATTTCTTCTGTGACTCTATCTCTCTTATCTTTTGCAGCTTTTATCCATTTCTGTCCCTCATTTTCAAACAACTCTTGTCTCTTTTCTTTACGTTTTTCCCCCTTTATACCCTTCTTTTGTTCTGCCTTATATGTGGACACAAGCACCTGCATTGTTTTAATTACATCTGGGTTAAGGGTCCCCTCCACTGGCCATGGTTGGTCAATTTCAGGCCAGTGCTTATGCCACTTCTCCGATATTCTCCGATATTCTCCGATTATTCTTCTGTACTACATCACCAGGAGTAATTACTTTGGAAATTTTACTGTCCTTTTTCGACATTGTAATGGCTCCCTTATGTTCCCTTATTATAAATTAAGACTGATTACTAAGACTAAGATTACTTAAAACTATTCAGATTACTTCTCCCTCTCTTTTTTATTTATTTATTTATAAGCTACTATTTTACCACAGTCAGTGAAAGAAAAATGAAGTAAATTTGCCTTATTAATATAATGGCCAAATCACAACACTAAGTCCACATATAATATTGACCAAACACACAAATACAATATCAAAATCAATCAAAATCAATATCAAATTGTAAATACAATTTCCTCAAATATCCTACAAATAAAAGAAAGTCCAACCCTTTAGAAAGCTCAAAAGATCATGCGCTCCCACAAGGAACCAACTACCACCAAATGTATTCCTATTCACAACAAGACAATCACCTGATTATCACCCATTCACCTCAGGTCATCAAATAGCCTCAATATTGAATCCTCAATGCAGCTCAGATCAGAATAAACCATGCACAGATAATAAAACTCACATCTGCAACTCCAAACCGAGGTCAGACCAAATAATTATACTCCATTAATTAATTAAATGCCTTAATTGGTCAGTCTGTTGCCAAGCCTCTCTTTTTAAATAACTACAGCATGTAGTATGCATACATAAACAGATGGATGTACCCTATTAACCCCCAAATTGAGAAATATCCTTATAATAGCCTATATGTGAAAACAAACTAAATGTGTATCAACAATAATGACTATAAATGAGTATACATACATATGTTTAGAATGCAGGTATTTGTTAAAAGAGTTTGTGGATAAAACCGCACTGGCCTTGATCAGACTGGATTCAGGAGCTGCACGCACTGTCGTCAGTGAGCCTCAATCCGTGTGACGCACTGGCCAACTGCCTTCTCGTCTGCGCCTCCTCAACTCTCACACACCATAAGTGGATAAGGGAAGAAACAAGAATTTACTATCTTTAAGCACATTAAGCAATTCAATATGATTTGCACACATTATCTGCCAACACTTAGGTAATTTTCATCTACAACACGTTTCCCACCTTTAAACACCAAGTCACAATTTCATACCATACTTCATCAATATAAAAAATTTTGTTTATTTCATTCAAATAACATCTTAAATCTTCCAATATTATATTATTAGCCATAGGCTGTATTTCCTAATAGTTTTTTTTCCCTATCTTTCTTATTAAGTCTTTTTATCCATGCATATACACACAACCTATCCTCACTGATCTTCTCCACTTCTCTTCAAAATGTCCTTCTTGGGGGCTCATACATTTAACCGATCCAAAAATGTCCTCAAAAGAGGCTCATAAATTTTAACAGATTCGAAAATGTCCCCCAAAAAGGCTCATAAGTTTTAACAGATTCGAAAATGTCCCCCAAAAAGGCTCATAAGTTTAAACAAATTCAAAAAGTCCTCTCAAAAGAGGCTCATAGATTTTAACAATAAAAGACAAAATATCTTTTCTTATGCATTACTAAATCTCCCATTCTCCACCACAATCTATATATACCTTATTCAATATAAAATCTATCACATTAACATAAACCACATAACCCAACTCATGCCGCAGCCTTTCACACACAGCTGGAACACAGCTGAGACAAGCTCCACACACACACAGAGAGACTAATCATCCGATAAACAAAGGCACAAAGCAAATTCACAAAACACCCAGCAAATTCAACATCATCCCAAAAACACAAACAGCATTCAATCCTAAATTCTCAAAGTCCACTCATTCATACTTTCCCTATAGCATGCTTTTTCCACTGCTCCTTTTCTCTCTTTTTTTCCTTCTAAATTTATGCTGCCTTATAAGATGTAGAAATTCCGTGTGAAGCTGCTTCATACACTGTTTGTCAACTAGTGTTCGAGTGGGAACCTTACAATTGAATTTTTCATTCTACACCTCCAGTTACTAGAACAGACCCGAAATTCACCTAGTGATTTTCCAGGATTTTTGGCCTGTCTAAAACCGCCTCCCAGAGGGCTTTGTCCAAATCTGTGGCTCTTATTCTCCGTTTTTCTTTATTCCTATTTCTCTTTTATTTCTTTTATTTTTTACTCTTGTTTCCTCATTTCTCTTTATTTCCGTATTATTATCTCTTTACTTTTTTCTCTTATCTTCTCTATTTTCTTTATCTTTTCTTTTAACCAAATCCGACTATTTCTCAAAGCCAACTTTCACGCAGTGACTAATATACACGTCTTACCGTTAAGAAGGTGAGTGCCTAATCTTCATTAATCTCGCATGGTGTTATTTAGCTCACCTTATCGTTACTAATTAGGCTATTCTATACTTTTTACTTCAACTTCTTATTTTCTTCATTTCTTTTACTTCCACTTTTTATTCTTCTTCCTTCCTTTTTACTTTTCTATCTATATATCTTCTATATTGTACTCCCCCCTTTTGCGTTGTCTACAGTGCAATAAAACCAAATTTAGAACTGAGCATCACTCCAAACATCAACACAGCATGGCATACACATACAAATGATCCTTTATGGTGTGATCAGACAGCAAACACACAGCAACCCCAACGAACAAACCAGCGCCCAATCATGTGAGAAATGCTCAGGAGCAGATGTGCTGAAGTTGTTGGCGGCGCTGCAGGTCACAACACGTCCGGAGTCTGTGACGCCGAATTCTTGTTGTTTATTAAATAGCGATGATGTGAAGATGATGAAGGAATCTCCGCTAACACTGTCTTGCTTGTATAAAAAGGTTTATTACACAAATTCCAGCATCAGAATCAAGCACCATGGATTGCCTGGAGAGGATTCAGGGCCAATGTGAATCACTCTGGCTAACAGCTCTGAATCCCCACTTATATAGGATAGTTGTTTACCCTAACACTAAGGTAAAACATATGGTCCTTATTTACAAATGGTCTCATCTGTTTAGAATTAGGAGAGAGAGAGAGACTCATCTCCTATGGGACTTTAACTTTTGGACCTGGGGTCTCTTAACTTAAACATACTTCAGGAATCCAAACACCATATAGAATTTCAGACACTACACATGCTGATCTGGCAGACTGTGCATTGTTCCCCGGGTGTCCAGCCTACTGGTTGCATCTTGGTCCGCCAGCTTGAGGGTTGCATCCTGGTCTAGCAGCCTGTGTGTTGTTTTCTAGTTTAGGGTCCTATAAATTGTTTCCTGGTCTGATGACCTGGGGGTTGTTCCCTGGTATAGAAAGCTGACCATTGTTTTCTCGGTTGGCGGGCTGCACATTATTTCCTGGGTTGGTGGGCTGTTGGTTGTGTCCTGGTTTGGTGGGCTGCTGGTTGTTCTGATGGTTGTTTTGAGGGTTGGCTGGCTGCTGGTTGTTTTTTGGTTTGGCAGGCTGGTCGTCTGTAGCAGGAATCCCCCACTACAGACGACCGCTGAGTCATCTCAGAGCAATCAGGGAACCCACTGAGTCATCTCAGGACAACACTGCACACAGCTCCCACAGCACTCATGAGCGGAAACCTCCGCTGGGAGACGACGCCAGAGTTGGAAAGGCTGATTTCTCATCGTCCTGACGCAGCAGACAGTCCGCTGAGTCACCAGTTCACCTCAGGACAACACACAGTAAGCTGAACAATGCTACTCCTGGTCTCTATCCACTTCATGATTAAGAGTTGGTGTCGATTAAATTGAACTCTCTAGTCAATTTCTTAGAGAAGTGATAAGTTAGATTATATCAACGTTAACGAATACTCTGTGATTACGTTATCATTGACATTTCACCATCAATCATTTATAACTCCTAATACGTCACTTAAAACACTCATTCTGGTTGATTATTTATGTCTTGTTTACACTACCATCTCATTTATTCACTGTTCAATATTTAGCTCAATAAATATATTTTATCAGCACGTTGTTGTCTGTGACTTCAATTTAAAGCAGAGAATTAGATCACTGCATCGTAACACATTACTTCAGATTTGAGATTGATAGTTGTTTCTGTGTTTCTACCCAGCACAGTTAAAATGGGAAGTGGTGCCCCTAATGAAACAAGGATTTCATATTTATAAAGGTGTTCCTACAGTGGGTTGTTTGGTTGTTGGTTGTTTTGTGGGTTGGTGGGCTCCTGGCTGTTGTGAGGATTTGCTTGCTGTTAAGCATTGTTTCCTGTTCTGGCAGCCTGTACGTTGTTTCCTGGTTTGGTGGATTGCTGGTTGTTTCCTGGGTTGGTGGGGTGCTGGTTGTTTCATGGTCTGGCCACCTGCGTATTGTTTTCTGCTCTGACAGCCTGCTCATTGTTTCTTGGTCTGGCAGGCTGTGAATTGTTCCTTGGGTTTGCAGACTGAGCATTGTTTCCTGGGTTGGCAGGCTGCTGGTAGTTCTGAGGGTTGTTTTGAGGGATGAGTTGTGGCTTGGCGGGCTGATGGTAGTTCTGAGGGTTTTTTTGATGGTTGTTTTGTGTGTTAGTGAGCTTCTGGTAGTTTTGAGGGTTGTTTTGAGGGTTATTTGATGGGTTGGAAGGATTGTGACTGTTTTGTGGGTTGTTTTGAAGGTTGGAAGGCTGGTGGTTGCGTCTACCAGCTTGAGGGTTGCATCCTGGTCTGCCAGCTCAAGGGTTGCATCATTGTTGACATTGTTCCCTTGTCTGGCACCTTGCCCATTGCTCCTTGGGTCTACAGGCTGCTGATTGTTTCCTGGGCTGGCAGGTCGCTGATTTCTGTGAGGGTTGTTAGTTGGGTGGGTTGGTAGGCTGCTGGTTGTTTTGATGGTTGTAAGGTTGGTGGTTGTTTTCTGGGTTGTTTTGAGGGTTGGTGGGCTCCTCTTTGTTTGGAGGGTTGGCTGGCTGCTGATTGTTTTGTGGATTGGCCAGCTGTTGGTCATTCTGAGAGTTTTGTGTGTGGGCTGCTGATCATTTAGTGGGCTTGAAGGCTGCCAGTTGTTTCGTGAATTGGTGGGTGTCTGGTTGACTCTTGTATTGGAGGCCTGCTGGTGAAAAAACACATCCAACAGAATCCAGAGAATATATAATTGTTGTTCATGACCAATGCATTTCTTTAAATGTACCTACCAACAAGCAGGACTGCAATCACGGAAATACTTAACTGTTGAAGAAAATGCAACATAACCTCAGTATAAGAGGACTATTATAAACTATCAGCATATAAATTATCCAATGTCAATACAGAGCACTTAATTTATACTGACAAATTTGGGGAAAAAAGGCACAATACAATACCCATTTGGCCATTGTTGCAGATCAAGTTAATTAAGTTGTTATAAATAAATTTTAAATAGGATCCCATTTAATATTGAACTTTGTTTAGAATATGAAATATTAAAAAATGAACATTTTTGCACATGTAACACTCTATCCTTAGAATTTCAGTTCAGATAAGTTCATTCATAAGTTCATTCAGTAGAATGTATATCATTGATATAGTTATATCCCTATAATTAAAATTAATTTGAATTACATGAAGCATCCAATCATGCTACATACATTTCTTCCTTTTTTATAGCATTAATCATAGACTGGTAAGTAGAAGATTCTATACATTCTATTTTGAGAATAATATTTTGAATATGCAAGTTTATGAAAGATATCAAGAAGAAGAACACAAGACACTCACCAAAAGTTGCTTGGTGCTGCTTCTGGTGTCAGCAGAAAAGACTCATGTGGTGTGACCCTCTTTGGGAAATTTAAATACTTCATTGCCATCAGGAAGATATCCATTCAAATGCAATAAATATATACGTAAGTACACACCTACACACACACTGAAACCTGTGTTACAGTACACTCCCATAGTGTAATGATTACTCACTAATGATTACTGACAATCGTACCAATTATTATCTAACCTTTGATTGCAATGAGGGAGAACAAAAAAATCCAAACTAGTGTTGTAGCTTTATGTTGTGGAAACAATACTGAAAGCAGCCTCTGTCTCAGGTTGGCTTTTACATGGTGCAAAACCTGAATTGTACTTTATTTCTGTCCAAGTAGTAGTAGTTGTAGTAGTTATAACACCACTGATTTTGGGGGGGATTATAGTTGTGAACACAATTTTTCTCTTTGCTCTCAGACCAAAAACTAAAGCTTCATCTTTTTCTTATTTTGTGACTTTATTCCTTAAACCAAACAAAGAGTTCAGCTGAAAGTGACACATTTCCTTGCACTTTATTTTTTTGATATTACTCTATTGTCTTATACTGTCATATAACACATTCATACATGTATCATATAAGACAAACATGGAGATATGTCACCACTGTTCACCAACTCCATATTTTAATTATTTATTTTCACTGTACACATAATCAAATAGATTCGCTCCTCAACCGTGATTATATAGCAAGACCCTGAAAGACTCTCAGTTGTGTTGTTGTTGTTGTGTCGTTACCCAATTGTGGTTGCTGTGCACACTCACTTAACCACATTTTTCCATGGTAAATATAATGACAGTGGTCAAAGTAGCTGGTTCCCAAATACTTTTGGAAATGAGATGAATTGAAAATAGTCATAAGTTTGGATAGGTCCTCCAATCTGTATCACCCTTCCATGGCAACTGCCCTGATAGTAATCTCTATCCATGCTAGCTAAAAGTGACTGATGCGTATAGTGATGGTCAACATGTCATTATGTCTCTGTCCCTGTGTAAACTTCATGTTACCACTGAAAACATAATATCCAAGTACAAGATTTTCTGTAAAACAAAATTCCAGATGGATGGAAACCAAATGTCTTGGCAATCAGTGCAACCACTGGAGTGTCAACTGACTAAACTTGAAAGTTTAAACTTGAAACTAAACATGAAAGTTTCGGCCCAGCACAACAACATCATCCAAAAATGAACAGCCTACACATAATGTCCCAGGAGATATCTAACAATGAAAATTAAACAATATATAGACACAGCCCTACAAACACAAACATAATATACAAATCTTAAACAAACAAAATGTATATATGCATCCATTTATGTCAACATTGTATATCTGATTAAGTTCATAAGTAAAGAAATACTCTTTAATTTGTATTTTAAAGTAAAGAGTGAGGATTTTATTTATCATAAGTTATATTTCTCCTCCTGTTCCTTGATTTAGAATTTCTCCAACAAGTCCCCCAAATTAAACAACCAAATACGTTTTTTGAACATGTGCAGGAACATTTTCTAATCTGGCACCCCTTGGCATTAGCATCATCATCATTTGTCTGTGCTTTCCAAATCACAGTTAAAAAATTATGATATTTTATGATCTGTCAACGCTATGGTTAAGGTCTGGTTAGGTTTAGGTACAAAAACCACTTGATTATAGGGGTTACAATGATCACTTTGTTAAAGGACAGGTTCACAATTTTTTAAGTCTGTCTTAAAACAACAGTCAGGTGCCCAAATTAACATTAAAATTGTTTTTTCTTGCTGTAATCATTCCCCCTGTTCATACTGACCATTAGAAGATCCCTTCACAATACACTTACAATGTAAGTGATGGGGGCCAAAATCCACAGTCCACCTTCTGTGCAAAAATGTATTTAAAAGTTTATCTGAATCTAATATGAGGCATCAGCCATCCAAAAAAAAGTAAAATCAAGTAGATATCTTTCAACGTTACAGTCTTTTTAGTCCCTCTTTTTGTTACTATACTTCCACCGCAGCTCAACAAGGAAACACTGTCTGAGGGAACACAAAGAGGGAATTTGATGCTGTAAATGTCGCAAATTTGATTTGATATGACTAACTGAGACTGCTGAAGCCTCATATAAGCTTCAGATAAATGTTTAAATATATTTATGCACAAAATGACTGTGTGGTCACACTGTAAGTGCTCTCTCTCCCCGCCAGAGCTGTTTCTGTGGTGGATCATGACAGTGTACAATGGCCACTCATCTGTCCCTGGACATAATATTAGTGTTAGTTGTTTTAGATAGTTAGGGTATGACAGACCTTGACAAAACAATCCTGGCCCGTAGCTCCAGGTTTTCACAGTTTGCAACAGTGGAGCAGGTTAAATCCCTACACCCCCAAGAGCTGCCAAATGTAGCCTGTTGTATAAAGACCTAAAAGTGAGCTTGACATCAATGGTGGTAAAGCAGCCATCCAGCTGAACTAGTTCAAAGTCAGCATATGAAACAGTATGTGAGCACTGTAACCACTAAATATGTCATACTCTTTTCTTAGCAAAAAGGAAATACCTGGAAAAGAGATCTACTGTAGTAGATAATTTGAAGGCATTAAAATTTGGGTCAGTTGGCCAATTATGCTCAGGTGCCATGCTTTCATTTAGGTGTTAATGAAATGTTCCATACAGGTGTGGTGTTTCTGATGTGTGTGTGCTATGAATATAAGTTTTGACATCCTAGTTAGCAAACCTGATATACTGTATGTAGTAGTTCTCTTCTATTGGTCAAAATAACAGACAACTACTACTGTACTCTAATAATATAAAAATCCTATTGCATTCTTTAAATGAGCTTTTCGTGATCAGGTAAATTTCAGATTGAACAGAGAACTCATGTTATGTTTGGAATTCATATTTGCTTTTTTCACAGATTTCACAGAGTTATGATAAATATTTGGGCACAGAAACAATTTAGCTGCATGTTTTAAATATGACATACTGACATATTTTCACTGACAGATTTGAACTGATTATACAGTTCTTAAAGTTTTATGAACAACAAAATTCAAGACAATTAGAAATATTCAAAAAAACATTAATATGCGGTTATTTTTGCTGCTGTCTTCCTGTCTGTTGTTCTTCTTTTCAGACTTTCTTGTCCTTGTCTGCTGCTATTTTTTTTAAAACTTGTTTTACACTGTCAGTGTCTGAGCTCTGAATGTAGTATCTGTCATCACTGTCTGCTGCAGGACTCAAGTTAAATGTTAAACCAACACAAACCCAGTTAGCAGCAGGTAACATTAGCATCAGGTCACCAAGATGTTCAGCAGCTAGCAGCTTGAATGTAGGCCTAGTATCTCATATTCTTACATATTCACAATTTTGACTTTTAAGTAGTCACAGTAACTTAAGTCACTAAAAAAACATTAATTATTGCTAACGATTGTGCTAACAGTTTAATTAAACTTAGCAAGCTAGCTGACTAGCGTGGTAGCTAAAGGTAAAAATCCATTTTTCACAAAGTTCAAACAAGATAAAAAACTAACTCAACTCAGTTGGTATTTGTAGCATTGTCATTAATTATGATCTTGATTTAAAAATCAATTTTTGGTTTTCAAAACTTAAGATTGAGAAACATTTCATGATCTTTTCAACTCCTTGAGGTGACAGTAAAGAGGGGGAGTCTGATTGGTCCTCCTGTCTACATTCTGAGCACTGACTGGTGCTTTGCAGTTAGAACCTTATAGAAGTTATAAAACTTAGAGATTGGTTATTGAGATTTAACCTTTTTTTAGGGCCAATAATACATAAAATAAAAAACAAACCTGCTCAAAATGTTAATACCTTGCCAAAGAATAGTTTCATATGAATAACTCATTTTTGACAAAAATGTCAGATACAGTACAATCTGATAATTCTAGGGCCATGAACAACTGTCAGTTGTGTGCATGTGAGGTCAGATCATTTTTATCATTCTCTGAGAAAGTTATTCATGTGTTCATTTTCTCAAGAATTGATTATTGTAATTCACTCTCTACCTGCCTCGCACCTTCAAGTTATACAGAATGCTGCTGCCAGACTGTTAATTGGATCAAACAAAAGAGATCACATAACCCCCATTTGAGCCTCTTTGCACCGGGTTCCAGTTAATTTCAGGAGTAATTTTAAGGTTTTATTTTTAAAGCACTACATGGTCTAGCTCCAGCATACATTTGTGAGCTTTTGTGCCCCTATCTACCTGCACGCAACCTCAGATCTTACAACAAAACTCTCCTAACAGTCCCCGGATCTAGACTTAAAACTAAAGGAGACTGTGCTTTTGCTGTCAGGGCCCCAAAACTCTGGAACAGTCTTCCTGTTGAAATTCATCCACTCCATTAACATACATGAGGGGGGCAAAATATCAGGAACACCTTTCAATATAATGCACTCCAGTACACCACCAGCACCCACTACAACATCAATAATAAACATAATGTAGAATTATCTCCTTTCTGACAATGTCAACAAAAACTGAAAATGTATAAGCTTTGTAAATGTAGAATTTATGGCAGAGCTGTTGTATTGGATTGCATTAGATTGCACAGGTGTACCTAATGAAGTGGCCGCTGAGTGTATAACAACCCAACTTTGTTGTAATATTATTACTGGATGTAGCCTGACTGTTGTGGGGGTAGAGTAAAAATGTCAGGGGAGCATACTGTTACAATCAACAAGCTTTATTGTTTTATTCTTGTGGTTTTAGATGGGTGCACATTTGTGCACTGTCCTCCCTTCTTAAGATCCGTAGTGATTAAAAAAAATCTCTCAGTTTTGCTTAATCTGACTGCTGCATTTGATACTGTTGATCATGATATTTTAAGTGAGAGACTTCTGTTGGTTGATTCTGAAGTTGATTCTGTTGGTTTATCAGGCCCTGTTCTTAACTGGTTCACTTCCTACTTCAAGGGAGCTTTTATGTTTCCATTGGTTGTTTTTAATCAGTTGAAACAAAAATGTATTCAGGAGTTCCATAAGGATCAATCTTGGGATCATTACTTTTTAATCTATAGCCTACATGCTCCTGTTAAGGGATTAGCAGGAGATGGACCCAAATGTAGGATGCGGCAGCCAGAATGAACTGAAGAATGTCTCTTTATTTAGGCTCAAGTGCAAGCAGAGCAAAACTGAACTGAATACACTAACCTAACAATACAGAACAAAGCAGAACTAAGGATCCAACAACACTTAACTGAAAACCAGGACTTAAATACAAGCTGAACTAATGAAACAACAAGGAACAGATGGCAAGACACAAGGGCAGGCTGGGAACTGATTGGTTGGGGAAGACACAGGGAGCAGGGCAGGGCTAACCGAATACGGGGCAGATGTGAAAGGAAAAGCAGGCTGAGGAGGAGTACGTGAACACAGGAGGGAAACACAGAGCAAACAGAAACTAAAAACCCAGAAAACACAATAAGTAGCCTCAAGAAAGCCTAAAATGTCAGCAGGCCAAATGCAACCACAAAAATTATCTGGTCATTAAACAAACATTCGCATTCTTAACAAGGTGAGGGAAAAAGTATTACAGATTACACTTAGTTCTGTTAGCTCTTCCAATGGAGCACAAGTATATGAACTAGGCAGTTAAACCATCTGTCTGTCTCCCCCTCAGTCCAACAAACAGGGAAAAAGTGTGAGGGCATCTGGTTGACTGGTGGATAATGGCAACCATAGAACATAGAGTCAGACTGGGACAGAACCATGGCAGCTCCCACTTGGCCACATTACAAGGAAACATAGCATATCCTATCACTTAAATGCTAATGACAAATGTATGTATGCTGTATGTTTCTCTGTCCTCCAATGATCTAAGTCCCACAAACAGGTTTTTGAACTGTATTGACGATATCAATGTGACTGGATGTCCAAAGATTTTTTTACACCTGAATAATAATAAGACAAATACTCGTAGTAGGACCTCAAAACAGGGGCAGAAAATATATCCACATTTAGATTCACTGTCTTTAAAATATAGTGATCAGGTCAGGAATCTTGGAGTCATTCTTGACGCTGATCTTAACTTTGAAAGTCATGTCAATAACATAACTAGGACAGATTTCTATTGCTTGAAGAATATATCCAAAGTTAGAGGGTTCATATCTAAAGTAGATTCTGAAAAACTGGTCCATGCATTTATCTCTACCAGATTGAACTACTGTAATGTTTTTTACGCTGGACAACCAAAACAGACAATCTCAAGGCTGCAGCTCATGCAGAATGCAGCAGCCAGAGTCCTTACATGAACACGCAAGTACAAACATATTACACCAGTTCTTAAATTTCCTCACTTGCTCCCAGTACAACAGAGAATAAATTTCTTTCAAAATTCTGAGGATCTATAGTAGGCTATATACTACAGTAGTCTATAAAATCTATAGTCTATAAAGCACTCAGTGGTTTGGCTCCCCAGTATATTCCTGACGTGCTCGCTGACTACAGTCCAATCAGATCCCTCAGGTCATCTGGTAGTTGTCATCTAACTGTACCCAGAATAAGATCCAGGGTCCTCATTTATAAAACAGTGCGGAGGATCCATACCAAAAGTGTACGTGCACACAAAAGCCGAAAATGGCATGCACTAAAAATAATCAGATTTATAAAATTGTGCGCACGCACACCTGCAGGCAATGTTCTCTTCATAAAACAACCTGGAAATGTGTGCACATGGATTAGCCTCATGTCCCGCCCTCTACACTCTCACATTTAACCATAAATGGTCAATGCAAAGCCCCTCATGAATATTTATGCATATATAAATGAGTTTGCTAATCAATTAATCAATCAGTTATAGTGTCTCCCTACCTGTTGCCACTTCCCCAGTGGCTCTCTCCCTCTCTCTCTCTCTCTCTGTGTGATTGTGTCCACCCCACATAACAATTTACCTGAAACAGAAATCGAGGTGCTTTTGTGTGAGGTAGAGGTTAGAAAGAACATATTATTTGGTGGTCTCAGCAGTGGAAATAAAAATTCATTGGGTGGCAATATGTTGCTGCTGCGGTTAATGCAGTGAGTTCCACAAACAGGACAATACCTGAAATAAAAGAAAAGGTTAGATCTAAAGGTGGCACAATTGCTGCTGGACATTGCTGCAAATTGCCTTTTAATGTTTGCCTGTTCTCCTACAGTGTACTCGATGTATCAACTACTCATTTTAATAATCCCATCCAAAACAGCAGGCATTATGGAACTCAGGGATGGCTGTGATATCCAAGATAGGATAGAATTGAACAGAATTAATTTATACCCAAAAGAAGCTTTAGGCAGAAAAGTAAACATTATATAGTGTTAATCATATCAAACACATACCTGTCAGCTAATTCCCTTTGGTAACAGCCAGTTGCCAGAAATCCCAGATTGGTCAGTGCTTGTATTTGAACTGGGATGGTGTGGTCTGTCTAAAGCTGGACCCAGTTCAGTACATAGCTCCAAGAGCACAGCTCTAGGGAATCTAAATCAGCTTATTAGCCAGTCATCATCATGGGCCAGGAAATCTTCACGGTCCCTGAACACCTCCTTCCTAAGTTTTCCACTGATGTAGTCCTCTAGCAGTGCCAGTGCATCCATCATGCAGCATTATGCACAATTGTCAGCACAGTATTTATGTTTACAGCAATCACACTGATTGCTTCACACCATGCCAAAATGAATTTGGTCACATCAATCAGTGCTATCCACCACACTGGGATATCATTTGAAAATTGAATTTTGATAGGTGAACATCATTTATTTATTTATTTAAATGTTGTTATGGTGAACTTGGCCTCCATTATGATTAGGACTGATAATGAGGATATGGAGTGAAATGATTGTGCGAGAGGTGTCATTGGCTTTATTTCCTCATTTTGCTATCAGCATCACCAATTTCCCCTGTCTTCCCACAGACAGTATTCCTACAAATTCCAACTTTTCTGTGGGAAGTGGAGTATGTCTCTTTCAAGCCCCATTTTGTGCATATGCAACATTATAAATAAGGGCCCAGGTCTTCATTGGGGCTTTACTTACTTAGGTTACTTTGGTCCTGCTCTCTGGTACAAACTACCAGATGACCGCAAAACAGTCACTGCTGTTTCCACATTTAAAAGAAAACTTCTCTGTCTGTTTTCTCAGACTTATGGCTAGCCAATTTCTTACCTGAGTGTGTGTGGCTAGACAACTGATTTTCAACTCATTTTTATTTTTAATTTTGTGAATGTGTGTGTGTGTGTGTGTGTGTGTGTGTGTGTATGTGTGTGTGTGTGTGTGTGTGTGTGTGTGTGCTGATTTGGTGTTCATTTTTAATTTCTGTATTTTTAAACTTTGCTTTAAAACAATTTTATCATGTTGATCAATTGCTTTTATACTGAAGTTAAGCACCTTGAACTGCCATTGTGTACAAAAGGGTGCTATACAAATACAAAAAATTGATTTGACTTGACCAATGTCCTCTGGTTCTGGTCCATCCTTACAGTTACCTTTTATTACTCATCACCCACACTGTACTTAGTCGTAACACACACTGGTTACAGCTACTTTCAGCAAAAAAGTCTAAAACTTTGTTTGTTTACAGTTTAATTAAGGTTGCATGCCATTACAGTGTCCCCTTGTGTAGGGACCTTTGTCGCATTTCAGCCCAACATGCTTGGCAATCAAATAAAATATAACAACCATGTTTTTCACTGTAAATTGTTTACAACCTGCCGACATTCACTGAAGTAGCCTATAGAACAATGACTTTGTACAATAAAGGAAATTCAGTATTGACTTTTAATTGACAATTACTTGACTCAGAGTCAACTGCAATGCATATTCCCTTGTGTATATAGAATATTGTGTCATAATGTTTTAAGAAAAAAAGTTATCTAATGTTACAAGAATTATGTTGCAATTTTCAGAAAAATCATAATGTTACTGTGATGAAGGACTTGTTTATTTGTGTATTATAGTAGATTTTAGTCACTCCATTGGGTGGCAGGAATCAGCCAATCTGTGCACTTGTTATTGGCTTGCCTGCAAACACTTGCATATGCCAGATGCCATCTTTCGTTGTAGTTTGTGGTGAAAGTGGAGGAGAGAGGAAATGCATATGTAATATATATTGTAAATAGTTTGCCATCCATAAGCCATCCATGCATGTGTGTGTTCAGAAACATGTAAGTAGAATTGTGTGATATATATTTTTGTGCCTTGAGTTTATATTGGTGTTGTAAATATGTTCAGTTGGAATCACCTGTATTAGCATGAAGTCTGCTAGCCACATGCTAACACTTGTAACATACAGTAATGGTAAATCAGTGGTTGTTACTGCCGTGGTGGAAATGCAAGTGCTCATATGTGTACTCTGAATGTAATTCTGTACGTTAGGATTCACATTGATGTCATAATTATTATTAAAGTGCCTTATGACGGTGGTCTTAGGCTAATGTGTATGTCGTCTTGTGGTACCAGTGCTAATTAGCAGCTTACCTTATTGGTTAAAGGTGCAGTGTGTAGAATTTAGTGGTATCTGGCAGATATAACGAGTAGGTGAGCAGGAATACCATGATCATTTGTTAACAAATGATATGGTTAAAAATGACATGGTATAAAAATTTGCTAGCATTCACAAATTTTTGGTAGAAGTTTTGCACTCCAAATCAAAAGGTTATGAAGCAAGAGCTTACTGTTGTCATGACAACTTGCCACACTGTACTCGCTGCCAGCTTGAACCGAGGCATAAAATTCACATCAGGTATCATTAAGTACAACCGCATAGTATGTCTCCAAACCAGTGTTCCTTTGTTTTTGGTAGAGAAAGTCTCTCAGTATATTAACTGCCCATTTTGTTTTTTGTATTAATCTCATGCTTCTCTTCCTCTATCATTTTAAGCTCTTCAGGTGTCAGTTCCTTGTGCCGTTTTTTGCTTGGTTTCTTTCTTTTCTTCTCCATTTCTTTTTCCTCTGCTGCATCCCATTCTTCAAAACTTCATAACGAGTAAGCTTTGACAGCTGTGCTCTAATTTTGCTATGGTTACAAGTTGGATAGAACTTTAGCTGAACTACATGTGAATTAAATGGTTTTAACCGCACACCTGCCGGCCAATCAGAAAGTATTCACCCAGACCATGGTATAATCATAAGTATGTTTTAATTAGTGTATAATCACCTAAAAATAAGAGTTGTTGTGTTTTTGTTACCTTAGAATGAGCCCTTTATATCTACATAGGGAGCAGGCCCTCTTCCATGGAGGCCGCCATGTTGCACCACCATGTTTATACAGGAGCCCAGAATGGACAAACCAAACACTGGCTCCTGAGAGGGCCTTTCGAGTTTTTGGGAGTTTCACGGCCACCGTAAGTTCTCCTACACGCTTGGAACGGGAGGGTGAGGGGTATTCAGCTGGTTGCAATCTACAACCTCACCACTAGATGCCACTAAATCTTACACACTGGACCTTTAAGTCATATAGAGTCATGAGATAGGCTATTAGCATTTGTTAACACTGTGGTCTTATATGCTAATATTGTTTGTTCTTTTTTATTGTAGAACCACACACCTATCCGTTGTTATTAATAAACATTATTAAAGATTACATCCCATCCTCTGTCCTTAAACCCTTGATTTGAATAAGGAAAAACTAGATAAAAACCCTTTTAATAGGTAAAAAAATGGAAGAAACCTCAGGAAGAGCAATAGAGGAGGGATCCCTCTTCCAGGACGGACAGACATGTAATAGATATACAGATGTAGAGAATAGAACACAAATTACAGAAATACAACATGGACAAACACAATGACAAAATTATAATGGATTTATAATATATATGAAGAATGTGATCAAGAGGTTGCCAAGCAGCTTCCAGGTGCTGCCAAATGGAATAGGACCTGAGCCATGTGACTTCCATCACCATGGAGACCTGGGAAGAGGACAGACTACTACAGACTCCTCCTTGTTCTCTCTTTTCTGGTTCTTCATCCTGCAGGAGTTTCAGTCTCACCGTATGTTTCTCTCTCGCTCTCCTGTGTGAATGATGACTTAACCATAGCAGCCTGCTGACCTTGATGTGTGCATTGTTAGTCTGTGTAAATGGTGCTCTATAAAGTGGGGGAAATAAGTATTCAACACGTTAACTTTTTTTTCATTAAACATACTCCAGTGCAGCTATTCATATGAAATTAAGACCAAACATTGGTATTGGTAACAAAATCATAACATTCCAATCAATAAAAAGAAGTTCTGTGCATTAAATTGGAATGACACAGGAAAAAAATATTGAACACGCAGTAAGAAAAAGCACTGAACCAGGTGATTCCACTAATTAGTCTTCTTACCTGTGCTAATTAGAATCAGCAGGGTTAGTGCATGTGGCTATTAGTACTTCCAGTCTTTTAAAAAGGGTTAGACATCTGTGAATGCATCATTTGCTACTAAGCTGTCACATGAGAACCATCTCATGATGGATTGTTTTCAGATGGAGCCCTTATTGCAATATGAGTGAAGGCCAAGAGCTCTCCCAAAACCTTTGCAACAAGATCGTTGAGCAACATAGGGATGGCACAGGTTACTCACTGATTTCTCATCTCCTAAATGTTCTCATAAGCACCATTGAGGCCATTAACCGCAAGCGGAAGCAGCATCCCTCCACCATCAGCCGGCTACGCACAAGAGCTCCTCGCAAGATTGCTGACTGGGCAGTCAGAAAACAATAGGCAATGCACTCCACCACCACGACCATGCACGATCACCCCGTAATACTCCATTACTGAAGAAAAGACATGTTGAAGCTTGTTTGTTACACAACATTTGGAGAAGCCTGTAGATTACTATAAGAATGTGGTGTGGTCAGACGAGACAAAAATTGACAATTTTGCCAATAACACTACACGCCATGTTTGGAAGAGAAATGGCTCTGCATATGACCCTAAAAATACTTACAGCGAAGTCTGGAGGTGGAAGCATTATGGTATGCTGCTGTTTCTCTTCTCATGGTACCGACAGAATACAAATTGTGGAAGGGAAGATGAATGGAGCCATGTATCGGGATATTCTTGAGAAGAATCTGTTGCTATCCACCAGGACAATGAGGATGAGACGCAGGTGGACCTTCCAACAGGACAACAATCCAAAACATACTGCAAAGGAGACTCTCAGCTGGTTCCAGAGAAAGAAGATAAAGGTGTTGGAATGGCCGAGTCAATCACCCGACTTGAACATTTTGAACAATAGAACATTTATGGAAGGAACCGAAGATAAAGATTCACCAGCGGGCCCCCCAGAGTCTTCAACATTTGAAGACTGTCTGCTTAGAAGAATGGGCCAAAATCCCCCCTGAACACTGTGAGAGATTAGTTTCTTCATACAGGAAGCATCAGCTGTCATTGCAAACAAAGGCGTCTCCACCAAGTAATTCAGTTAGCTGTTCAATACTTTTTCCTGTGTCATTCCAATTTAATACACATAACTTTTTTTATTGATTGGAGGGTATGATTTCTTTAGCTGTGTTACCTTATTGAGTTCATACCAATGTCTGGTCCTAATTGCGTGCACTGGAAATGTTTCCTGAAAAAAATGTTGACGTGTTGAATACTTATTTCGCCCACTGTATACGCAGTTTGTGCTGTGGCTTTGAAGAAAAGAGACCTGTATACCTACTGTAAAAGCTCAAGTATTTTTACATTTCGACTTTCCAGCCTACTGGTAGTTACACTTGTGTGTTTTTTTACCCTAAAGTTGAAACAGCAACAACAAGAAGAAGAAACAAAAGATGAGCTCAGACAACCACTTTCAAGTACATTGCTCTGTGTAAGATTTTGCATACATTCAAGTCAAAGTCAATTTTATGTATATACCGCCAAATCACCAGTTATCTCAGGGCACTTTTCATTCAGAACTGGCCTATGTGGTTTGTCCAAGTGGTGTTGCCGTACCTAGCTGTCCAACAAGGTGGACCTGCTCGCGCATGCGCGACTTACATCCACGGTTGACTCAGATCGCGTCGTGACCATGGATGTATTATAAGAGGTCATAATACATCCATGGTAGTGACAGGGTAGTCTTTCTTCGTCCCTTCTTGTTTACTTTTTACGATAGAAAGACAATGGCCAATCATAAAAGACAAGGACTGTAATCTATTATATTTAGGGATACAGTGGCGACTGGATCCGCCCACTTATTGCTAAAAAGAAAAACCACTCGCGAGCGAGCAGGTGAAAGTTTTGCGAGCAGTAGAGCAATGATAGTAGTTGTGCGCTCAGGGATAACAGTCACGCGCTCCATCTGATTCTGCGCGCGCTCAAAGCATGGTTTCCTCCACACAGGCTACAATATTGCTCGCGCGAGCAGAGATATTTTCGCAAAAATATCCACGCGCGTAGATCTAATTTGCGCTCGCGGATTTTTGCAGAGATATGCCGTCATATTAATAGCTAATCAGAATGTTCTAGCATAAGCCGGAACTGGGCCTATCTGAAGAACCAAAACAGCTCACAGCATCTGCTGTGAAGAGGTCAAGGGTCATCAACCAGCAGTTAGTGGACGGCCAGAGAAAGCTCAAGGAGGACATTCACATCTGATCATCTTGGCACAGACTGAGGTGCAGTTCCAGTGACCCTCCTGATGCAGACTTTGGCTCACGCTCCTGTTCACTCTGAGGACTCACAACAGTCCCACTGTGAAATCAGCATGTTTGAGCGATCTCTAGTTGACTTTTTGATTCATTTGTGTGCACTTTCCATAAGTCTGCAACTCTGCAGACTTAGCTGAAGGGAAAAACCCATAACACATAGTCATGTGATGTTTTATGTGGAAATGCACATCAGAAAATGAAAAATGAACAAAATATGGACGGAATCGGCAAGATATTTCCTTTTAATTACAGACATGTTAAACAGCACTATGCATGTGTACTTGATTGTCTAATGATGACATGATGGTGACTTACAATATGTTGATTTGGTTTAAGAGAAATGATCTGTTTATAAATAGGCAGGAAACAACAAACACTGCAGTTGATGAAACTACATATAGTCTGAAGTATCAGCCTGGTGACGATGAGCGATGATGTCACAGATGACATTGTTTAAAGTCTGTGAGGGTTCAGTATATAGGGCTTCAGGGGGACAGTGGAACTGGAACAGGGGTTACAATGCCCCCCCCCAGATAAAAGCATCTGTTATCATGTGACTGAAGCTCAGCTCCATTCGCTGATGAAGACCATGAGATGTGTTGAAAACGCTGAAATTATCTGAAGAGTTGTAAAGAACTAATTCAACTTCAAAAAGACTTGTTCACTGCCTTTTCTGTATATCAGATTCCTTTTTCTCCCCTCCTCTTCTTCCTTCAACTGATGAGGAAGCATGATCCCCCAAACATTTTCACACAACAGCTAAAGCTAAACTCTGTTTACTTTGCAGCAAAAATCTAAATGCAAGTATGTTGTTGTATTGTGTTACAGCATTTATAAAATCCTCAACTGCATAAATGTGTGTAACCTAAAAATTAAGCTTCAATTTTGGTTTAAACTTGAGGTGTGGTGAAATGTTTCAGTGTCTATTATGACTTTAAATTTTAAATGTATCTTGATATTTTAATTGCTTAAACACTGCTCTTTTTTGTACCTGTATTTGTGTATGAAAAGTGCTGGAAATGGAAAAGTTTATTCAACACTGTGGAGAGCAAAACATTTTATTACTAACACTGGAATAGTTCAATTTGTATATTATTATACAGAAACTAACTGCTTTACAAAAACAAAATGATACAATATCACATGTATATACAGTGTAGTAAATATACCATCTCAAATTGTACACAAAGTATTTACAATTGTCACACATACTGCATTAAAAACAAAACTCAGACTAATACTCTACAGACATTAGATTTTGCATAACATCAAATAAAACATGCCACATTTTGAGGTTTTTCATCTTTACAAACCCATGACTCTTTAAATTAGTGCAAGTCAACCACTTGTTTAAGAGGTTATGGATACATAATCCTTAATATCTCCATTCACACACAAGTCAAACTAAAACCTGGAAACGATGGCAATCTGGTTACACGGTGCTCAAAAAAAAAAACAACAATTTTGCCTTCAGATTTTTCCTGGTTGTGTTTTGGTAAAGGTAGACTCGCTGATTGTGAGATTTGGGCTTTGTGGGCTTTTTAGAAGGAAATCAGGGAGTGTACCTTTTAAGAACAGTTAGACCGTGAAAAGTGGGGAGTAGAGACGATGGATTGATTTTTCTCTGGAAGCTGATGCTGAAATAAACATGTACCTTTATAGCAACAACTCCAGCAGCCCTAACTTCAGATCCTTCCGAAGTGGACCTCAGGATGATTAATTCACTACATTTTAAGGATGCTTTATACTACTTTGTACCGATCCATCTCTGCTCCACAAACATCCTCTGTGTCAGAAAATATGACTTCAACAACTCAAAGGTGATGACATTCCATGCTAAACTCTGAACTAGGGTTAGACCTATTTACATGGGAAAGAGGGCTGATGTAGGAGTTTGCTGGCCAGTGTGGTCTGGCTCTTTAGTAAATCATTGGTCAACACGACCACAGAACAAAACTGTTACAACCTGACATGCAATTGGATTTTCACACATTTAATTTGTTTTTAATATCATCAGTGGGTAAAGGCCTCTGTTTGCTTCAAATGAAGTGCTTGTCTGAGACTGTCTTTCTTTACATCTGAATATTTTTCTGAAAACCTACAATCACTTGGTGTGTGGAGGTGTGAAATATCGGTTATGAACTTTCTTCCATCACTTTTTGTGTGTCCAACTGTATGAAACACTACGAATGCTTTAGAGGAGAGACAGCTTGAAAGTGTTCAAAGTTATCCTCATTTAAAATTCATCACATCTCGCCCCTCTCTATGACAGGCAGGCTTTTGTTCCACCTTCAAGAGTGACTATTTGCAACAAGTATAAACACTTAAGCTGTAATTAGTTTTAAGCATACTGAGAACTTGAATGGAAGGCAGAGGCCGATAATCCAACTTTTGCAAGCTACTCACCCCAAAATGATGCTCAGACTTTTCAACGTGGAAAACTAATTTCTTGATTTGGTCCTGATTCCCTTAATACAAGCTAATCTGTTAGTCAGACTGTGACATATCAATGATGAAGGGTGGCAAGAAAAGAAATGTTTCTGATGGACCCATTCATGTGGCCAAACTCTGCTTCCACAGCTGAAATGGCATCAACCCTATTACTATTAAACTCATTCTTCCCTTTATGTCGTTCTTTGAGGCTGAATTACAAAATACTGTTTCTAAGGCTGTCTCTAATGAAAATGTCCCTTTCCATGGCATTCAGCAACTATCCATTATGTAATATGTGTTAACTGAATGAACTGCATGGACAGAAGAACAAACATCCCCTCGCATTCAACTCAAATACAAGACAAAAATGAGTAGTGAACTGATTCACAAATGTATCCAGAGGGTACAATGAACACTTAAAATGGTAAGAAAAGATGTCAGACTCTCAGCAGCAGACACCAAGACGTCGCTCAGACAAAAATAGTCAGAGTTGCACAACAATACTCTTGCCATGCATAGATGTTAAGGCAGGATAGAAGCATTTTGATGGCTGAGCTGTGGACGGAGGCTGTCAGTAGAGTCCCATTCTACACCTGCTGAACCAAACCACACAGCTGCTGTCACAGCTGGTTTACAGGCCCAACCATTTACTTTTACTAATCTCAACCTTTTTTTTTTTTTTTTTTTTTTACTGCTTATCATTTTCCAAAGTAAACCATAGTGTTTAAGATTTATAAATGTAAATCTCTATCTAACAGGGAGCGATTGGTTTCCATTCATATCAGTACAATATCATAATCAACCTGCAGGCAGTTGAAACTTGCTGTCTGCTTTTACTATCAAAGTTGTGTTATTGTGGCACGATAATGCAGTTATGGGTGCAGACTGGAAACCCAGCAATACTAGATTTTTGAATAACTACATTGATGTTTAAGAGTTTGAAAAAACGTAATATAATTGGCCAATATTTGCTTTTAACATTTTTGATAAGGATGTCTTAAATGTGGCGATTAAAGAATTGTGACAAACATTTTACAGTGTAAAAATGAACTAGTCACTGCTCTCTGGTAGAGAAAACTACCTCAAACACATCTTTGGCATGTCTGCACTTTTCTCGTTTCCTACCTGCTAACACCCTGACATTGTTATATCTGACTAAATCTGTCAGTGTATCAGTGTAGCTCTAATGCACATTGTTTTGTCAGTCTGCACTATATATAATAAAACACTAACAACAGATATGTTCACTTATGGATCAGCTATTTCTTGCAAGTTTCAACTCTCTACAAATGCATTTTTATAACATTGTGAGATAAATGGAAATGAATGGCTGCCTTAAAGGTAGGAAAAACATATTCAACTAAACATGACAGTATGCTTTGGAAAAACAGTCAGCAGTAATGTATAGTTTGTAATTTGTAGTAAATGAGCTCAAACTAAATCCTTGACCATTTCCCAAATGTGCCCAGAACATGTTTTTGAAAGCGGACAACATTTTCCCCTCCTGCAGTACACAGCTGGAGTGTACTGAAACTCTTTAAGGAAAAAATACACCATCTCACACTCTCACGTTCACTGTGAGTAGTATCAGTGTTGTAATGATCTGCATTAAACAGGTCTGTATCCATGTAAAACTGCTGGTGCAGAATCAATGTGAGTCTGAATGACTGACATACAAACCTAAACACACAAAAAGTCAGTTACTGCTGCTGTTTGGTCAGATTCTTAGTCTTTCAGTAGATATTTCAGTTTTGTTTATCAGTCTAAACTTAGCTAAGACTGAGTGTAAAAGTTCACTTGGGAAAAGTAATTGCTTTTTAGCTTTTTCTGCAGCTTTCAACTGCATCTGACAGTCTTTAACAGCAGATTAAGCAGAGTCTACTCAAGGGGACTTTGAGTTAAGCTTATGTTGTCAAAGGCTGTGTGTTCAGACAACATGAAACACTGATGTATTTCACACATTTGGGTGATTTTGTTCAGTAAATACATTTAAAAGGGAGTTTATACTCAGCAAAACATATACAGCTGACAATTTTGGTTATTGTTACATACAGAAGCTCAGGTATGGTTTGTTATAACTACTGTCAACTTTCCAATGGTACAGAGCTCTAAGTGTTAAAGCCTCTTTCAGGGTGGATTTTTCCTTTAAAAAGCCACAGGACAAACTCCGGATGTTTCTGGGTTGTGGGTCCAGATCAGACTGCTGAGGTGAAACAAATGGAGGTGTGTGTGTGTGTGTGTGTGTGTGTGTAAGTGTAACGGGATCAAAAATCACACTGTCCACTGCCTCTTTTCTATTCAAATGGTCATTGGAGGTAATCAATAAGAGCTAAATCTCCATGTTCACAGGCAACTAAAGAGTTGGCATCATATTGCACTGAGCTAACATGGTGATGTGTTTTCCCTGTTCGCTGTACAAATAAAATCTGTGGTTGACAAAGGAGTTTGAGAGTTGAGGATTATTGCCTATTACACAATTTTCCTTGTCACTGTGTAAACAAATTAAAATGCTATGCTGCTGAAAACACAGTTCATACTAAAAATAACAAGGAAAACAAAAAACAGCAAAATAAAAGCAAAATGCACAAAAAGAAAAAAAAAAGCTTGGGAGCTATTTACATGGTTGCGCTTTCCCCTAGTGTTTTGCAATCTTCATGTTCATACATTGAAAGTGTTTGAAAAGAAGATTTTTGGAAAGTGTTTGAAAACAATAATATTTGTGTAGCACTATCTAGCTGTACAGGATAAATACGTTCAGGCAACAGGGTATATGGATGATTGTATATTTGACGATCATTGGAGGCCGGTCGTGACGCAGCTCATGTGAACTCGTGGTGATATGGACAGCACGCCTCCATAATTAGTACCTGTTCTTTGTCCCCAGCAAGGTTTGACTTTTACTTTACAAATTGTACACATTGAAAAACCCTGACAAAGGCACACCATGGAGAAAACGTCAACATCTAAATTAGCACTAAGGACTAGTTATACATAATCTGTCTATGTAAAATATGTACAGGTTTGGGGAGAGGTGAACTCAGGTGTCCGAGCAGGTCCAGAGTGAAGGTCTTGTTTCACAGACTCCCCCGTCATTTGGTCCATCTCGCTGACTGAGGGGAGGCTGCACACAGGAGTGTTTATTAACCTGCTGTTTCTTTTCAACTTCAGTGTAAAGTCCGGATCCTTCATCCTGTGTAAACTGTCACAGTCCAAGACCATGTCCACACTCAACCTTGATGTCCAGAATGTATTCCCATCAACCTCTGAGGTTTTCTCCTATGGTTTCACATGTGTGACTTTCCTCACTGCAGGGCCACTGAACGCTGTGAAGAGCTTAAACTCCAGAAATGATTCAACAAAGCTTGTCCTCAACCACGCACTGTCTCAAATGAAAGATTTTAAAAAATCTCAAGCAGCACAGAATTCAAGTTTGCCCTTGCTAATATTCCCCCTTAATGCAAAACACAAAAACACTTGTTCTCCTGCCGACTAATGAGGAGGAAATAAAAAGAGTAAAAAGTGGAGTGCAGCATGAGGCCTGGCTGGCTGGCTGGCTGGCAGGCTGGGGAGGGGAGGGGTGGAGAGAAGGACGAGGGTGGGGGGGCTGTTCTCTGGCTTATCAGACGATCTTCTTGATGCTGGGTCTCTTGAAGCTGCCGGCGCTGCGCTGCTTCTGAACCTGACTGGCTGAACCGTGGCGAGTCCGCCCGCCGCTGGACAGAGCTGAGCTGGGGGACAGCTGGACATTCTCCTTGTCCACACCTGGAGGATGACAGGGAGTAGAAGTGTCTCCATAACTCATTTCAACAACTGCATTTCTCTCCTGCTTCTGACATGTGATGTATCAAACAACAGGGGGAGCTGTAGCATAAAGCAGGTGACTGCATTTGAAGGCTTTGGCTGCAGCTGTGCAACCAACTAAAATCACTCTTGAGATGTTTGCAGTCAGTCTCTGCTGAGGATCTAAGAGATTGTTGCAGCTTTAAAGGCAAAAGTGAGGCAGGTTTTGATTTGACTAAGGTTACTAAAGGATACTGTGCATTTGTGGTTAGAGCCCCGCTGCTATGGAATTCCCTACTTGAGGAACTTAGGCTGGAAAACTCAGTACCCTGTTTAAATCAATCTTCAAAACTTACTTTTACAGAAAGGCGTTTCTACAGTAAATCTGTTGCTCATCTGTTTTACCTGTGCCTTTTATACTCTCTGTTTTATCAGGTCCGATGTTCTATGTTTTTATTTATGTCTATTGTCTTTACCTTTCTCTATGTTTTTATTTATGGTATTGCTTTTTATCGTAATTGTGTATTTTATTTTTATTATGTAAAGCACTTTGTAAAGTGCTATACAAATAAAGTTATTATTATTATTATAAGGTTAGAGGTAACAGAGGATCAGACCCTGAAAGGACCAGCTGTGGTGCATGAACAGTAGACTTTCAGACATGCTCCTCTTTAAATTAAACTTGATGGCAATTGTTCACCTCATCTCATGTCTCCTGTATCTAGTACTTTACTTGGACTTTATAAAACAAGCAGCAGAATTTGCTTTCTATTAACATTAAATAATGAAATTGATGTAAATATGTATCAGTGGATTCATTGTGAGGAGCTCTGGAGAGTGACGGTCATTAATTAAGACTTCAAAAGCAAAATACGTTTTAAAATCCATCAGTGATTCAGCCTGAGCGGGAACAAAAAATGAGAGTTACGTATGTAACTACGGTTCTATAAATTCTGGATGACTGCCAGAGTCAATGCTTAACACTGGATGTTATCTGTCTTGCACACATGCAGGGCGAGCATTTTATATCAACAAAGTCACATGTGACCTGGGATGACGTAGCGTATATAAGCCCATGTCATCATGAAAAATGTCCCTACAGAATCTTCTCGCCAGTTCTGGCGGTCATCCAGAATTCATAGAAACATAATTACATACTTAACTGTTCCTCTATTTCATTCTTCCTGGCCGCCAGAGGCGAGGGGTCATAAGCTGCCAGCTCAGTGACCTGACTAGAGTGGGTTGGAGCCAACCTCTTTGGGAAGAATGATGGGTTAGGCCAAAGTGCCATCCAAGTTCCAGTGCATGCATGCTTCACTCACTGTTAAGGCGTGAAGCTCACACCCACGCCTCGCTGATGCCTGGCGGAAATTGCAGCCACATAGACCCTCAGGGTAGAAGCAGAAAGCTTCTTTTCCAGGAAAGATTGCAAAAACCGCAGTATTACTGGCACAGAGGAACTCTCAGGTACCTCTTTGTGAACTCTACACCACTCTGAAAATATTTTCCACCTGCTTGCATGAAGCGCCCTGGTGGAAGGTGTTCTTGAGTCCAAAATGGTTTGGATTACCGTCTGGTCGCACACCCTTAGGAGAGGGTCCGGCCCCTCAGGGGCCATACCCATAGCTGAAGGCATTCCAGACTCGGATGCCAGATGTGGCCCCCCAGCTGTGAGAGCAGGTCTTGCCTCCTGGGCAGCCACCATGGAACTTCGTCCAGAAGCCTGTGCATACCTGGGAACTAGGGCCTCCCTGGCCAGTTTGTGGTGACCAACAGGAGTCTGTGGTTGCCTTGCTGGATTCTGTGTAGTGTTACTGTGATCAGTGGAAATGGTGGGAAGGCATAGAGGAGGTGATTTGGCCATGGGTGTGCTCAATGGACTCGTTGTCTCCATCAGGGAGAACCAAAGAGGGCAGTGTGTTGAGGACTTGGAGGCAAATACGTCTACTTCTGCTGTACCATATTTGCACCATATTTCCTCTACCACCTTTGGGTGGAGTCTCCCTCTCCTGAGGGAAGTTTCTGGCAGGAGAGAAAGTCTGCCACCACATTCTGTGGCCATGGCAGATACGTGGCCCCGAGGCTGGAAAAGCGAGGAGTTGCTGTGCCACCTGTAGTGACAGGGTTGATCTGGTGCCTCCCTGACGATTTACATGGTAGACAGCCGACTTGTTGTCGGACTGTACAAGAATGCGGTAGGAATTTGTGAAGTGCCAAATATACAGCACGGAGCTCAAGCACACTTATGTGCTCCATATTTCCTGTTCTGTCCAGAGACCCCTTACCACTCTGTGCCGTCATACTGTCCCCAACCCAGAGGGCGAAGCATCGGTCACCACCACTTTGCAATGTAAGGGAATCTAACCCAATAAGATGCCCTTGACTAGATGTGCCCCATCTCTCCATGTCTGCAATGTGAGAAGGCATCAGCTGGACACCCTGACTTTCTTGGATCTGTGGGACTGGATCCAAATGGAGGCCATTGATCCAAACCTGGAATGGCAGCAAGTAAAGGAGGCACAGCGGCACTGCTGGTGACACTGACGTCAACATACCTAACAGCCTGAGTAAAAAAACCTCCAGTCCTTCCGGAAATGGAGAAGCTGGAGTATGTCCTCCACTCGCTGTGGAGTTGGGGAGGCCAGCATTTAGCCGGAGTCCAGGGTTAACCTAATGAACATCACCCTCTGGCTGGGTGTGAGACAACTTTTGGCCTAATTAATGGTAAGGCCCAACTGTGTCACATGACGTAGAAGGGCCATAGTGTCCTGCTCTGCCTGTTCCCTGGTCGCACAAATAGGCTAGTCGTCTAGATATAGGAAGATCTGCATACCGCTGGCTTGCAACGGGGCCAGCGCCACATGCATGCACCTTGTATTAGGTGGGAAAGTTTCCAACACGGCCCATGTGTGCCGCTGTATCGTAACACTTCACCAGAAAGTCTTCTATAATGTGACACTGGGGCCTGGGAGAGTGAGCATCAGGTCTCCAGACCTCATTGGCTGACACAATCAGGGAGGCAATAGAAGGCTCAAAGGCTGGCATGTGGCCCAGTCCGTAAGTGCTGGCATTCTATATGGAAGCCAAGGCCCTGACGTTAGTGGTGTGGTGAGAAAGAGTTTTCCCACAAGTGAAACCATTTACTGGGGAGCAGTTGCTCTTTCCATCAAAACTAAGGAGGTGCACGCTTTAGCGAGTGAAAGCACTCAGCAGGGAGCAATAAAATAACTGCAACTGAGAAGCTGTCCTCACCAATACAAAAATACTGCAAGTGCAAGCACTTAGTCCCACAACAATGAAACTATAAAGGAGACCCGAAAACAGGCAAAAGCAACTTCAAGCTAACAAAGGGAGGCTACACTTACCTTACTATCCTAGCTTCAGAGTTGGACAAGTCACTTGTCATCAGTCTATCTGTATTGTAACCACCGAAAACACCAGTCTAACAGCTCAAGAGTTAGAGAATAGCTGTGATTCTCTAAATGCAGCTCTTGGAGGACAAAACTGTAGCTTCAACCATGCGGTTGCAAGACTTCTAGTGAAAAGTCACTGGCTGTCTTCTTACTTAGATTCAACCTGCAATTGCGGACTACCTGCCACAAGAAGATACAAGGAACATTTTTCATGATGACGTGGGCTTATATACGCACCGTCATCCTAGGTCACATGTAACTTTATTGACATTAAATACTTGACCTGCACATGCATGAGACGGATAACATCCAGTGTTAAGCACTGCCTCTTGCGGTCAGAAAGAATTAAATAGAAATGTTATGATAGAAAGGAAGACAACTGTTTGAACTCACCGCTGCTTGCTCTCTAGGTGCCCATGTAAAAATCACCTCTGTCTGAATGAAAAAAAGGCATCACTTTAACAGAATGAAGCCAGCAACGTTACATCTGCCATGTGTGAAAAGGGCTTTCCAGACAGAGAGACTTCAATGGGTCAACAGAGACCAGGACAAACCGGGAGACTATCAAACAAATGATGAGGGCTAGTAGAATCATGCTAAAGCATGAAAGTTTAATCGAATAAAACTGGTAAACTGAGTGAAGTTGTGAACAGCACAGACAGGCTGTTCCCTGGTCAGGTCTTGTTGTGATGCGACACTAACAGCTGTTGTCCTTCTCTGTCTGCTGTCCTGTTGAAATGAACAGTTCCCTTTCTACAGCTATCTCCGTCTTTGTTAGAGTCAGTTCTCTTTTTTGTCAAATCATCAGTCAGCTGCTTAGAGGAGCTGCCAACCCGCAACACTAAGATTAAGCTCTGCAACTGTCATCTGGAACTAATTAGTGAAGTAGAAGTGTACAGTACTGTTGTTAATTACAACAAATAAAAACTAATATTTTCAGTAATATGTTCTACTTTGTTCCTACTTTTCACTCCCACCATCTCCTCTCTGGTGACTTTCTGGAAACTCAACAGTTTCTCGCCCACATACACAATATACACAAGCTTACAGTTGGGTGAGGTTGTGTGTGTGTGTGTGTGTTGTGAGACCTGGTGAGTGCTGTGAGGTGGCCAGTGAGGTCATGGAGTTGGACAGGTTGAGGTTGGCAGTGATGCTGAGCTGGCTCTGGCTGGTGGGGGGGTAGGGGGAGGTGGGTGTCCGCAGCTGCTCCTCCCCACGCTCCTCGTCAGCTGCCGGCAGGTAGCTGTCAATCAGCGCCTCCAGAAACTTGACGATCAACTCGGCATAGTCCGGTATCTGGGTTTGCTGCGGGGTAAACATTGATTTCATAAAGTGGTGAACTGTAGGATGAGAAACCTGGCTTACATTTCTTTTGCAATGAAATGTGTCATGCCAGTTTGCATACATAGTACATTATGCTATAATCCTGTTATGTCTATAATATTCCTGTATAGGGTCACAAGGGAGCTGGACATGATGTCACTGCACTATTTGTCTGAACTGACAAGAATCTAGGAGATCCAGTATTAATAGACTTCAAATGATATGTAGCTTCTCTGCCACTGCTTTGTGTGTGTGTGTGTGTGTGTGCGTGCGTGCGTGCGTGCACAGCTTGTGTTTGCACTTGTGGGGGAAATGCTTCATATATCACCACACCAATTGGCAGACTGGTTGCAGAACTGTCATGTAATTGCTTAGTAAGCTGAATTTCTTCTGCGTGGCAGCCAAGAGCACCTCAGGGAAAATCAAAGTATGACAAGAGGAAAGAATCATTCATACCTTAGAGAAGGGTCCGGCAAACCTCCAAAGTCCATTAAAGCCAAAGCCTGTGAAATGAGATAGGGGGAGAGAAAGGAGGGGAGGTGGGGTGAGTGGAGTTGACATAAAAAGGGAGACAAGAGAGGCAGGGTTAAAATGCTTCCTTACAAAAGCATGGAGTTGTTGTGCATCTCAGTTAATCATTCTTACACATCTGGGACATTTAGGATGCTTTCTTTTTAAGCAACAAGTTGTGTCAACCAGCACAGTAAAATGCATGAGGAAGCCAGTAGAATATGTAAAGATGGCACTTATTATTACTTTGTAAATAGGAGGGCTGGTACTGTGGGGGTGACTCCTCATGGTACACCACACTCTGGACGATGCCATGGACTGGGTTTAGGAGGTTGGTGTCCTGGCACATGGACAGCACAGTGTTGATCTTGGAGTCCAGCAGGTTGTGGCTAAAGAGGACACATGCACACAAACACAAATTTATAAAATTATTTAGTATTGCACTTTCAGAAGGTTGGGGCACTGGGACTAAAAAAACAAGGATAGTCAAAATCAAAGCAGCAGAGGTTGATGTATTCTGACTGTTAGTCTCTACTGTGGGTAAAGCTTTAAAAAGGTAGCTTGATTCCTTTAGACCCTCCCTGCCTGGTGAAAACTCCTTATCCCCAGTTTGTAACTCAGGCTTTCTGTTATTACTCCTCCACGAAACTGTTTTCACTGACTAGCACTCCAAACTACTAAATAAATCAGTACAGCCACACCAGCTAGTTATTCTGAGTGTATACTCAACACAAACTGCTAATTTGTGATGTGTTAGTTTGACATTAAATGACATGTTCACAATTTTCAAGTCTGTCTTAAAACAACAGTCATGTGCCAGTATGAACATTGAAACCTGTTTTTCTTGCTGTAATCATTCCTCCTGTTCATACTGACCATTAGAAGATCCCTTCATAATGCACTTACAATGTAAGTGATGGGGGACATCCACAGTCCTCCTTTATCTGAAGTTAATATGATATATCTTTTAATATCCAGTATGAACAGGAGGAACGACTACAGGGAGGAAAACCTCTTTCACTGTTCATATAGACACCTGACTGTTTTTTTTAAAACACACTTGAAAAATTGTGAACCTGTGTTGCTATTATATTCATTTGCACCACAATTTAACTATGCTGATCATAAGCATTGTAGCTGATTGTGAAAGTTCCATCAGGCAGCATGGGAGAGAATGATACTAACAAGGCATGGAAAGACCTAAACATACTGTTTTATCAAAACAGAAATAGTAATTTATGCTATCATTTACCTATCTGACATCACCTCATTCCTAATTCACAGATCATTGAATAGTTGCTTCTATTATATCACATAATTACCCTTTTCTTATTAAGGTGATAATGGCCATACCACAATATGACAATAAATAATAACAAAAGTCTGTAAATCTTTCGTCTTTGCGTTCAACATTCTGTTGAAGTTTTTTCTGCAGGCAGCAATTGCCATATAAAGTGAAGGCAGCATAAAAAGAAAATCACACTCATGGCTTTATCTGTTCTAAACAACAGTATCTGGACAGCACAACACTCAGTGTGCATGTCAGTGTCGTTATACTTTGGCTCTTCTACAAATACAGTCTGTTTAATGGTTCCACCATGGTAGTTTATAAGGAATGACTTCCATGGGCTCAGGGAAGATGGAAATTTTAAGTTCTATCTAAACTAACATGTAACCAACAGACATGAAACTTGTTTTCTATGTTCAAAATAAGCTATGTTTCAACTTGATGACTTAACCATAGCAACCTGCTGACCTTTATGTGTGTATTGTTAGTCTGTATATATGTCGACAGCTTCTGCTGTGGCTTTGAAGAAAAGAGACCTGTATACCTACTGTAAAAGCACAAGTATTTTTACATTTTGACTTTCCAGCCTACTGGTAGTTACACTTGTGTTTTTTTTAACCCTGAAGTTGAAGCAGCAACCAGAAAAGCCACAGGAAGCTTTACAGCCACAAGGAGGAACAGAGAGTGGGTTTATATTTGTTTCTCCAAATTTGCAGACTCAGAGTGCATCATATTAAGACTCAAAAGTATCAACCGTCACTGACTGAAGGAGACTATCTGAAGCTAATATGAAGCTTCAGCCGTCCAAATGAGTCAAATCAAGTAGATATCTTTCAACGTTAGTCTTTTTAGTGCCAAAGTCCCTCTTTTTGTTACTATACTTCCACCACAGCTCACGACTGTAAAAAAGATATCCACTTGATATGACTAACTCAGACTGCTAAAGTCTCATATAAGCTTCAGATCAACTTTTAAATGTATTTTTGCACAAAATGACTGTGTGGACCCACTGTGGATTTTGGCCCCCATCACTTCCATTGAAAGCACATTTGAAGGGGATCTTTTAATAACCAGTATTAACAGGAGGAATGATTACAGAGAGGAAAACCTCTTTCACTGTTTATATGAACACCTGACTGCTGTTTTAAGACACACTTGAAAAATTGTGAACCTTTGTCACAATGTTTTCTAATGAGACCTGATCCAAATGTGGTGTACCCAATCAGATGAAAATCAAGACTAAGATTAAAAAGCAATTAACAGTTCAATTAACAAGAAACTGCTCAAAAAGACCAGAAATACATTCTTCCCACACTGCACAGTTTACAGTGATGACAGATTTGCTCAGATGCACTCTTGTATGAGACTCTAGACAGAGCAAAGGGAAGGCTATATGTTGGCTACTTACACAACTGGGAAAACCTTTGGGAAGACAACGCTAGCTTCAGCCAAGTACTCGTAAAGAATCCGCTGGTCAAAGTCATCAGTGGTATATTTGACCTGGGTGGCCTGGAAAATCAGAGTGGTAGTCTGTTAACAAATGACCATGAGTTCAAGTTTCATTTCGAACATTCATGTTCTGAGTTTTTTGTGAATGCCATGTTGTGTGTTTCCCCACCAGCACAGTGAGCAGAAGAGCCTGGATCTTGGGGTCAGTCAGCACCTCCTCATCTAGCAGAACATTGGACTCTGACACAGACACTTTACGAAGGTGAGAGTTTCCGATTCTTTGCGTCTCTGCAGTTATGACATGATATCAATATTTCATCAAGACAGCTGTATCGTGTAGAAGAAAATGCCAGGACTGCAGCCTGACCTGTACTCTTACCTATCTCATAGTCGTTCTCTGCAACACGCCTCATCTTGGGAGGGGTGGTCATGCCCGATTCCATTTCTGGTCTCTTTGGTGCTTTCGAGTCTGATATGAGATGATCAAAGCTCTTTCTGGTTCCTGGGGAACACACACACAACACATTTATTTACATTGTGGAGGCTGAACATATGTGTTTTCTTCATGAATGTCCCTCCAGAGGACAGACAGACAGGTACTAAAGAATAAGTCATACCCAGGAGCTTCTTGGTGGTGGCCTGTGAGGGCTGACCCATGTCCAGGCTCATGGACTTGCGTGTTCGTGGGCTGATCTGGCCCACAGTGGGGTAGTGATGGGCTGAAAGGTAGCGCTCTGAAACCTGAGGTGACGTCCACGGCTGAGTCTCTCGCAGAGTTCTGTGAAGAAAGACTTTAATGGGGTAACTGAACATTTTTTGTGGAAACATTACACTAGACACAAAATATTTCTAAAAGTGTATTTTCATACATTCTAAAAAATGTGTGAAGGGGATCTGTAAGCATTGTGTAGAATGGAGTTCACTTCATGAACAATTCAGTTTCATTTCATTTTTGGCACCCTTTGTCCTCTAGCAGTGGTTACAGAATAGATCATTTGAATCTATCATCTGACTCTACAGACAGGGGAATAGATAACTTCAATGATTTTTTGGTGAAAAGTGCCAGGCTTATTAGGATGGGACTGAGCAGCTGTGGAAGTATATTGATCACAAAAAGCTTTACTCCACTCAAAAGAGATGACTGTACATCAGGCCACCAGTCTAAGTTAGTAAATTAGCTTCATTAGCTTCACAACGACCAGAAAACAATCCAGTAAATGGGTTATGGCATATTGGGAAATATTATGCTTCTGAGAAAAAAAGTCTATGCTTGTCACTAGCAGGTCACAACTGATGGCTTTCTGTGAAGGGCTCAATTATAAGAACAAACAGAAGAGGTAAAGCTGGTCACCCCGACTGTCACATTCTAAATCAATATACAGGAGCTAGCAGGCATGACACGCTATTTATTGTATACTCTACCCCGACCATGATCAAGCTTTATATCAAAAAGTAAAGCCTTCTTTAAACAGAATTATACTACTACTACTTATACTTATTACTTATTTATATAGCGCCAAATCACAACAAAAGTTATCTCAGAGCACTTTTCACATAGAGCAGGTCGAGACCGTACTTATTAATTTACAGAGACCCAACAATTCCCCCATGAGCAAGCACTCGGCGACAGCAGCAAGGAAAAACTCCCCTACTACTACTATTACTACTACTAATATTAGGAGAGGTAGAATAATACTGAAAAAGTGTGTGAGTATGCTCATCAGGCTGCTTTTTAAAATTGGAATCAGTCTGCCCATCTGGCTACAGAGAGATCTCTGTTTATCAGCTCACCTGCAGCTGGGATCAGTGATGTGACTGGAGTAGGTATCCATGGGTACAGGGTCCATGGAGAGGTCAGAAATCAGTAGCGACTTCCTGTGTTTGAGGCTGCAACGACTGCGGACCTCCTCAGATACAGTCAGCAGTGCTATACAGAACAACAAGACAATATGAGGGTCACCTACAGTAATGCCAAGCCCCCAACCAAACCCAGCACAACCAAGAAGCTACACTTCACAGATGGAAAATGCAGACTCTTGGCTACAAGAAATAATTAGATGCTGGCTTCTGCCAAAGGAGACCGATTCATCAGTCTGTGGTCAAACACTTGCAGACCATTATACAAAATAGACTCTTAATTGTGATTAAATGTTATTTGCTAGATCATGTAGTCATGGAGATCAGATCAGAAATATAACTAAGAGTCTAGGTAATGGTTGGTGCTACACATAATGCAGGAGACAAGTCTCGTGTTATGCTGAAATGTATAACTGAGGATGTCAATGCAAAATAACAGTTACGTACCAGCCAGATAGGCTACACTCTGGATGTTCACCTCAAACTTGTCACATTTCAGATGCTTGCTGATGAGAGCCAGCAGTGTGTGCAGAATTCTCACCGTCCTTGCTACTGTGGTGGCTGATGGGTGTCTGTAGCCTAGAGACACAGAGAAATCACAGAATAATACAGACTGACAGTCAGGGACAAGAAACACATTCAAATGTCTCTGGCACACCTAAACAATCAGCAGCTTTATTCTGGACAGTTAACTCTACAAACAAAAAGCTATGATGCTGAGGCAGGAGCAACTGCACCCAGACAAAACACTAATAGTACATCAGTGGTGCTCACTGTCACTCTGCCTGAAGCTGACTTTGACTTCCTTCCTGAAACACTGCAGTTAAACTGAACCAAAAGTGCTCAGCACACCCTGTGTACATACTGCATACCAGTGTTTGAAAATGTATTGCTAAATCACACTGAGAGCACTGATGGTCATTATGTTCTCTCTGTATACACTAAGTGATTTATATGAACATGTACACGCAGTGAACCAACAAAGACCCCTGTACTTGTTGAACAGTAAACAATGCCCTATGACTACTAATCTCTGCTGTCTTTACCTTTGAGTAGGTGGCCCACCAGTGCGAAGTTGAAGTTGGCACTGAAGTTGAGGCCCACGAAGTGATCCATTTGCTTACAGTGCCACTCTAAAGGACGTCTGATCTCCATGAACACCTCCTCTGGACTCTGAAGGAGCAGGTATAGTAAAACAGAGTGGGGAGAAGAAGAGACAAAAGAAAGGAAGCAGTCATGTGGTCAGTAATGCTAAGGCAGTGCTGCTGGTCTATATGAAACACTTGATTACAACATTCTTGTCCAGAGTAACAACACTATTTTTCCTCTTCATGTTATAAAGAAGAGTTGAGTCAGTAATTCTGAAGTAAATATAAGTCACCGATTCTGATTCCAGTCTGTAGTATTCATTAAAACAGCAGTTAATTGTTTTTTTTCCCCAGAGAAAATTGAGTAATAGAAGCTGTAACTTGCACATACATCTGGTGTAGACATTAAAGTGAGAGTTAGTATGTAACTATGGTTCTATGAATTCTGGATGATTGCCAAATGTATTATCTATGCATTAACACAGCTGAAACATTTTGGTGTAGACAGTCAGGGGGATGACAGAGAAACTCTTGAAGAGACACATTTAATGCATTTTTTGATTATGTTCAAGTAAATATGGAGTGTTGAGTAGTTGAAATGAAATGAAATCATTTAGTGTTTCAGTATATTAAATGGGGCGATTCGTTATCAGTTGTCTTTTACTGAAAAAATGCATATCTTCAGTCATCCATGCAGCTAGAGAGGAGGATTCAGTTGGCATGAGTTGTTTGACAAAAGCAATTCAACTGTGTTGTATTACATGAACACTGGAAAGTTGACTAGGTGGTCTTTTTAAATGCAGTTTAATGCACATATGCATCTGCATCAATATTGCATTATATTTGTGGTCACATGCATCACCAACCACTTCTAAATGAAGCCTAAATGCTTGAATCTCAGTGTGTTCATGTAATTTTGGGTACATTCATATGTGCATTTAGAGCAGGTCACTTGTGATTGCTACCCAGTGTAAACCAAATGAGAGTCTCTTTGAACTGTAGTGGCTTGTTCACACAACATAAAGCTTGTGGGACTGGGTGAGCAGAGGAGACCTTGTGCTTTCAGTGGTGTATAGTGTGTGTTGGTGTCTGTGTGTTTTACTTTATCGTTGAAGACGCGCATTGTGTCCAGAGTGTGGAGGTTCTGCTCTAGCAGGGCGGTTCCAGCAGAGTACAGGTTGACTTCATCCAGCTGCAGCACAGCTACTGCCACCCAGAACAGAGCTTTGTGCATGGGAGACTCCTGCAAGCAGACACAGTAGCTCATACAGTGTGACTGGTAGAAAGCAGCAGAGGGAGGGCTGTGCTGCAATGGTCACAGCATAAATAAAAACCAAATTCTAAAAATGACAGACAATTCAGAAATCTTCAGTGTTCCTGAAAATAACAACCCACCTTGGAGATAATGCCCCTAGAAAGGCAGAAGGTCCCACTCTCCAACTACATGTACTCTACTATGTTGCTACAGAAAGTAGAAAACTGCAATACAGTTTGTGCTTTGTCTGGTCTGGTCAACTTCACTTTCATTTTCAAACCAGTCATCTGGAGAAGCCAAAACATCAGCCAGAGACACTGTTGATGCTGTGTGTTGGATAGAAGTTGAGGTAAAGCCTGTTAAAAGCTCCAGGCACCACTAGCAGCCATTTCAAATATTGAAACAATTTAAGGTTTACAATAAGACTTCAGTTCATTCATTTGATAGAACTGAGAAACATCAATAAAGTAGAAACAGACTTCCATACTATGCCAAACTAAAAGCTGAAACAGAGGACAGTGGTAGGATACCTTGCTGAGTAGAGGCTGCAGCTTGGTCAGAGCAATGACAGTGGCCTCGATTAATACTTGGCTGTTGTAATTGTCTGGCCCCTTCAGACAGCTCTCAAGACCCTGATGTGGTATGATGAAGGGAAGAGAGAAAGGAAAAGTTTAATCAAACAAATGCATTGAGAAGTTTGGATTATTTTTGTTTGATTATTTTGTTTTGTTAAAAAAAAAAAAGATAACCGGCTCTACAGAGCATTAGACAAACAGTGACAGAAGTGAGTATGCACTCTCACCCGGTCTATGCTGAGCAGAGGGCTGGCCTTGCTGAGGATTCGGATGATCTGCTTGATCTGGCCGTGGCTCACCCTCTTACTGATGCAGCCAAACACCACCAGCGCTCTGGGCTGGAGGGACGGGTTGTACTGGAATGCAAACCTGCACACACACATGCATATGTTTCTCATTGCACCTTCATGTAGTTAGCGTGGTTGCATTAAATAAAAAAAAAGAATAAAAAAAGGAGGAGGTTCATACTTCTGTGCGAGCTCTGTCCACTGGTCTAACCACTTGCAGGCTGGGATGTCCCTCATACAAGCCTGAAAAAAAAACAATGCATAGCAAACAGATTGAAAGAAACTGACAGATGTGTGCACGTGTGACTGAATAACATTTAGTGTAGAGACACATACTATGTTCATGTCATGTGAATTTCTTTGTGGTAAAAGTAACACTAACATTTTGGGATAAATGCTCCTATGCTGTATCCAGACTAATTTAATTTAATTTAAAACAAAACATATGATAAATATCACAGTATATAATAATAACACAGCTTTAATATATGCTGCAAGAGGGAAAGGCTACTGACCTCCATGATCTCCAGTAAGGCTTCAGTAACGGTCTCCAGGGAAGACAGGGCAAAGGTCTCCCTCTCATAGGACCCCGGGGAGAAGGAGCGGTCCCGGTAACTGGAGCGGAAGGCGATAACAGCTGCTGACTTGACTTTGCTGATGCCGAACAGCAGGTAGAACTTTGGCAGGGAGAACTCAGTCAGGCTCAGCCGCAGAACCTGTTTGGTCTCCTCTGAAATCATTGATAGGACACATGTTGTGTGAGTACTACTAGTTTTAGAATTGCGCTGATCTTTCACACTGTAAGATTATATCCACACTATGACTGCAGGCCCAAATAAACAGATAAAGTAAGTTCTCACCACTGAAGTTGAGCTGCGAGCAGGTGCACAGGGAGTGGATGATGTTGATAACCAAACCGTGGGTGGAGGCCCTGAGGGACAGCGGCCCGGTGGCTACCAGCAGGGTCACCACGTGGAACAGATATGGCAGGTGGGCTGCAACATCCAGCGAGTTGTTGAAGGACAGCATGAGCATGTAGCGTGCCAAGATAGCAATGTCATCCCACATCAGGTGCTGCTCCAGTGTGGGTGTTGGCGACAGGCAGGTCTTGTCTATGATCTTACACATCCGACCAATAACCTGCCACAGAACATGAGACAAGACCGAAATTCAAACACCTCAGTCAAAAGAGTTTTTCCTAATATTCCCAAAATGATGACAGCTGATGGGAAAATAAAACATTATTTGGCCAACAATTGAACCTTTCTTGATATCAATGAACTGTGTGGGCAGCTATCAAGACAACTCTTACTGTATATGATATCACTGCAGTACACCTGGGTGGCCATAATGACCAACCAAAGTCATCATAAATCTCACTTCAGATAGATCAGATCTCACCAGAGATCACTACTTTTTCTGTGCATCCACCTTCTCTCCTGTCCTGTGTGTCTTGAAAGTTGTTGCGTTATGCTGATTTCAACCAAATGTTGGTTTACAAGCATAAAGACAAAGATAGATAGATTTTGGTCTCCACCAACCCGAGAAAATGTGGCTCTTTGGCTGCTAAACACTCCACTATGTTCACGAGTTAGCTGCTAACATTTTGGTGCTGGTGGTGTACAGTGGATTGTTATAGCTCTTTCACTGTAAACAGCTGCCCGCTGACAGTAAGGTTGATTAGAGCAGAGTTTGCGAGCAAACCAAAGCAAGGCACAAGAAGCTAAAAAGCTCTGTAGAGCTGATGCAAAGCTTTTCACAATACACATAATCAGTTGTTCCATTGTTAATTTAATCATACTGATTAGAGCATCTTTAAACTTCCATATGCCTTACTGCAAATTCAACCCTCAAAGCTTTCAGGCTGTGCTGTTTCCCAGTCTGTGAGTGGAGCTAGCTTTAGTTTATCTTCAGCTGAATGTAGGAGACTTACTGTAGCTTCACATAAGCTATGAATAACTCCTCAAACTCCTTAAGTTGTATAGCTCACTTAAAACAACATCACGTAGAAGTTCTAGTAAAATGTATGTGTAATATATTTTGAGCAATCTACTGTGCTAAAACCTATAAGAACATGTTGACATGTTTTTGGATATGGAGCTGATACATATGACAATATGTCTATGGTTATAACCACCAAGAAAATAGCATTTGTTCAACTCTAGGGTGACAAAGAGTTCAAGCTGCAGACAAGGGTCCATTGTGCTCAGTAGGTTGTCCTGCCATGACATCAGATAGCAACCCTGTGGATAACACCAGCATTAAGACTCATGTATGGTTGAACAACTGTGTGGAGTTGTCAATTTAATATTCCTAAATCCACTACAACACTTTGGTTGAACTACAGAACATCACTGAGGGGATCAGCACTTCAAGTTAAACACTGACACACTTTTCTCAGGCAACAGTCTTCACAATGGCCACTATTCAGTGCAGTGCTGGTGTCTGCCGTAATAGGAGCCAGGGCCTGGCTTTTCTATTGTGTCTGCCTGTGTATGTTGTGTTTGTTTATCTGAGTAGCAGGCTGAATTGGGATACAGAGCACACAGATGATGGATAGTGAGTGGATGAGTTTGTCACTTTGGATCCTCTAAATCAGGGGTGATTTACTGCTTTGGATTTATTTCTTCAGTTGGTAAGTATTTAATTTTAACATTTACTGATGATTCCTCACATCAGTGTCAAATTAGTACAGACACTAAACTTTGCCATGTTGTCCCTTAACTATAATTAATACAACTATTTCAATGCTGTAATACACCAGTTTTGTGTTAATATTATTGAATATAGCATTTAGATTTATGTTTAATATCATCCATATTTATGTTATGTCCATTTATGTTATTATATAATACAAAATGTGCATTTATTTATTCAATTATTTTATATTATATAATTTAAACTGAATGTAATATTAAAGTCAGTATAAATATTACATGTGCCGAGTACCTTGTTTAAATGCCTGGTCAAACTGTAGTGGGGGGTATCTTTATTGCATCAACATAGCTTCAACATCTTCAGATTTTCATGAGTCTGTACATGATAACGTGCACTAAGTGCAAGTAATTGCAGACATTATTCCAACATGTACCAGCTCACAGTGGAGCGTCTCACCTTGCTGGAGACCAGTTTGACATTCCCTGAAGCCAGAGCCACTGCAGTATCAGCCATGACCTCTGCCTTGATGGAGCCCAGGCCTCCTGTGGCACTGGTCTTAATAAAGCTGTCCAACACCACGTCCAGCAGGTCTGTTATCTGAGGACAGAGTGAGAGTGCTAGAGGTCAGACACACAGCACCTCTCTACAATCAAATGACTAAATGGAAACAAGTGTTAGCAATTACAACAGCTGCACATGTAGAGGTGGTGTATCCACAAAGTGTTAGTGTAGTGGACTCACCTGGCCCAAGCTGCCCCAGATCTTGGCCTGAATAGAGGGATACATCTGCTTTTCATTGATGGTCATGGTGATGAGTTTGTCCAAAATGGCGGTGACACGCTGGCGCTTGGCATCGTCGTTGTGTTTACAAAAGCGAACCAGGTTGAGCAGCCAGGGTGTCATGTACTCCAGACAGAGATGCTTCAGCTCAATACCTGCAGAACATCATCATTATTTGTGAATTAAATAGGATTTTCTCGTTCTTATTGTCAGTTACGAGTAGTCCATACTATTGACCTTTCTAAAAAACTATTCCTGAAGGGGGCACTCCAATTTTACACATAAAGGTCAGTTTAGTGGTCCTCATCCTGTGAAAACAATTGTATAGTGTTTTCTGTGTCTCAGGAGGATCTTTGTCATGTCTGAGAGTCATCACACTTTGTGTGCAAAGTTACCTCTACTTCCCCATCGAAATGACGTCAGATCGACCCGCATGCCCACAAACGACTGTTTTGTAGTCTTTGTTGCTAAGGTTGATCCATGTGTTGTTCACATTGTCCACTCTCATATTTCGATTGGATTCTGGCTCGAACATGTATGAATGTATTTGAGAAGTTAATATTTTGAGTAAGGAACAGGAAAAATAAGTGAAATCTGACTACTATTGTTTGTTTATGTAGCCTCCGGAGCTGGCAGAAGCTGCCCCTCAGCAGACTTGGCCCTTGGCCTATCAGAACAGAGTGGGTTCATTGGGAGGCAGGCCTTAAAGAGACAGGAGCTAAAATGGCCTGTTTCAAACAGAGGCTGAACTGAGGGGCTCTATAAAGGGCCAGTATAAGATAAATAAGGAGTTTTTAACTGTAAATCATGCAAATATCTTCCAGCAGAGCCCCAGCATATAAATATAAACTGGGAAATGTGCATATTAAGTACTCTTTGGAATAACAAGGATTCATCATGGCTTTTAGATTACTAGTTTGGAGTGCATCCAAGAACTAAAATGTAAGTGCTGTTTTTATTCTTTAAAAAAGGTAGGAGCACAGGGCTTTCAAGAAGACAATACTGTATGGTTGGTCCAAACTCCTTTTGGTTCAGCCCGCTAGTAGCAGGGCTTTCATGCTGCTCGAAATGGGACCAGTCAGTTTTCCACTCCAGCTAAGCTGATACCCATTTTATATGATGAATATATTTAAGTTTATAAGTTGTATATGTCTACGATATCTAAAGAAAATTAATGAAATTCCCTAACATCTCCAATCTCCTGTCTAGAAAAGGCCTCTCAAAAATCTCTAATATTCCAAAAACAAGAAGAAAAACACAGAAAATGAAAACTTTTTCACTGAGTTGCCAATGTTCAGAAACCCATGTGAGCACAATGTGTCTATTAGATGTGAGTATAAAATGATACAGCTGTATGACAATGTATGTGTGAGAGCATGAGTGTGTATGTACCAGCGGCTGTGTTGAGGGGACTTACTGGACTTGCTGAAGCCAGAGATGCACTCCTCTAGAAACTCCAGTGTGAGATGGGGCTCGTTGGCAGCCAGAGTCTTGCTGATGGACACTATGAAGAGGGTGTTGTTGGCTGGGATGCAGAGGCCCGATGTCTCAAGCAGCTGGCCCTCTATCTTTAAGTTGAAGGTGCAGGTCAAAGCACACAATAGATTGTAAGCTGCAGACCTGGGTGGGGGACAGACAACAAGTCAGAGGTGTTAAGCTTTGCCAAGGAAAAACAATGTTTTCAGGTTTTACCATTCCTCAGTTGTTTGGAAAAAATGCAAATAGCAGATCCTTAACTATATAATGCTCAATGGAAGATTTTAAAAGGTGAAGAATATTGATGTTTTTCATTCAAATTTGACAAACAAAGGAGTTTAAAGCCCTGAACCTACACAAACAACACCATATTGCCAAAAGTTAAACATATTCTTTAGTCTGAGTCAGTTTTTCCTGGTTTAGGCCTGGCCTCTTAATTCCACTGAAGAGAAAAGTTAATACTACAGCATACAATGGTATTTTAGACAGTGGTGTGCTTCCAGCTGTTGCCATAATAGTTGTAAGAAGGACCTTGCCTGTTTCAACATGACAATGCCCCCATGCTCAAAGCCAGGTCCATAAAGAAATGGTTCTCCCAGTTTGGTGTGGAAGAACTTGGCTGGCCTGCACAGAGTCCTGACCTCAACCCCATCCAACAACTTTGGGATGAACTACATCGCTGACCTCATCAGTCAACTTGTGGCTGAATGGGAGCACATTATTGCCTGTGGTTTTGGAATGATATAACATCAATACAGGTTTAACATGTGTTTGTCCACATACTTTTGGCCATACAGTGAAATCTAACTCAAGCTGTGTGTACGCCACTAAAACCCACACGATAATATCACCATTGTAGCCTAAAATGGAACTGATCTTAAATTGTGGTGCCGATGAATCCTGTTTAAAAAAAGCAAAGATACCAAACAGATGAGCATTCTTTGGAAATTGAGCACTTTCTAGCTGCAATATGGCTTGTACTATTTAGTTTGGATTTTCACTTCCTTCAGCTTCCTTCAGCTGGGAGTCCACAGCAGAAATAACAACTGTGGCCCCACTTTTTTCATTGTGGCTGGTAAGGTGGCATAAAAGAATCTTGCCTAGAGGAACTCCAAATGCCGTACAGAACTGACCTGAGGCTGGGGTCAGAACTGCCCAGGTTGAGCAGAGCGATGTTGAGAAGAGTGCCGGGAACATCTTTTGGACGGATTTTGGTGTGCTGGGGGATCGAGTCGGGCTGCGACAGCTCCCAGCGTGTCCGGATATGGATGATGGACTGGACGATGGCGTCACACTCCTGGTGCATGAATGTGAGAGGTGTGCCCTGGTTGGCCATAGTGAGGGTGAACTGGCTTTCATCGACTAGGCAAATCTCCTCAATCTCTGAGGCATAGTAGACATCGTTTAGGAAGACAGGCTGGCCGAGGACACGAGTCCGCTCAGCTGAGGTCACCTGCACTGCCGTTGAGCCGACCTGATCAACAAGAAAACACATTGTTTCAGAAACGATTCTCTCATGATCTTACTACCTGAAAGGATTAGTCAAGGTCTAGGTATTGAGGACTGCTATGGCTGCGACCTCACCTTTATTGAGACTTTGGTGTCTTTGTGGGCCAGCTTGAGGGCATTGTGGAACACTTTGAGGTCTTCCTCCAGGGTCAGCGTGGCCGCAGGCAGCTTCTGTTGGTCTGGTTCGATGTGTTCGGCTAGCTTAGCCGGAGAGTCAATGAACTGGAGCCGCTTGCTGCCCTTCAAGCCAGTCAGTAGCCGCTCATGGTACTTGGTGTACTCCCTCACCCAGGTGTTGCAGTTGTAGACATAAACAGCTGCTACGTTCTCGTAAGCAAAGCCAGGAAAAACCACGAACCACTTGGAAAGGAAGTCTGTCTTGAAGCGATTGCTAGGTCCCACATGTGTTAAGTCTACCACAATCTCGTAGGGCTTGGCGTAGTAGGGTTTCAGGGTGAGGAGCACGTGGTAGATGAGCAGGTCACCATTGATCTGGCCTGTTTTGAATCTAAAGAAAATAGATAAAGAAAATCAGAAAGGTCATATTCAAATTCAAGCATTCAGTAATAAATGATGCATTACTGTGTTTGGGGTGAGTTTTGTACACAAGCTTGCCTAAAATTGTTCATTGCATAAGAATATGTGATAGTATTGAAAGCAGTCTTAGTTAGAAAGTACATTTCTTTTTTGTCTCTTTTCTTGTAAGAGCTCTTCAGCATCTGTGGTATCAAACCAGTGGCCCTGAAATAACCCGACCAGAAAAAGACCCAGAGGCGGGTTCAAGAAGTGAGTTCACAGCATCTCAAGAGTCTGTCTGCAGCAGGTGTCTCACTCCATTCCTCCACCGAGACCTCCACATAAGACTACTTCAAGTAAGTATTGTCAAAACAAAATCATGCAGCTTCTCTCTTTAAATCAAATTAAAAGTGAAATCTTCAAAAAATTATTAAGCAGAAAACTTGATTGTAAAATTGAGTTTCTAGTATTCTTTGCAATGGCATTACTTAGGTAGGGGCTAGGAATGATTAAGTGTATTCAAATTGACCTTACACCGTTGAGAAGAAGTCAGGTAAGTCATGCAGAAACAAATTTTTAAATTGGATTTACTCTTACTAAAACCTTTCTTAATTTCAGAGCACAATGGAAGGTGGCGCGAGAACTTCTCTCTGGTTGTTTCTCCTGCTCAACCAGCTGACGTTCTATCTTACTGAGGCAAACTTTTCAACCATGCATCCGCATTCACAACAAACAGAAGGTACAAGTGTCAACTCAACCCCTGCTGTGGACAGCTACACTACCAATGACCACAGAAACTCTGATAAGGACAACAATGCCCCCCGACTCGACTGCTTGATTGACACCCAGATGGGACTGATTGCTGTAGGTTCAGCAGGGGGGCTGATAATGTGCCTGTTGGTTGCTACTGTGGTACTGGCATGCCAGGTCAGCCAACTTCAGCGTCGGGTTTATGCTCCCCGAACTTCCCGTTCCAACATGGACTTGGTGAGTGGCACGGGCTACTGGGGCACTGACATGCCTGAGGTCGGAGGACTGGTTGGGCCTTGTGACACCAGTGTGATGCTTGAAGAAGTGAGAGCAGACAGCAGGATGGAGGAAGAGGGGCAGGCTGAAATACGAGAGGCAGGGGAGGGGGCTCGGGCAGGACTTGAGGAAGGGGCTACTGCAATGGCTTTTGATCCTGAAGAAAAGGCCAGTCAGATGCAGAGCTCCAGCTCCAGGGACTCCTGTCTGGAGGTTCCCAGGGATCTAGAGAACATGCCCCTTGTTGTGTGAGGAAGTAACTCCACCATGGTAAAACTCCAGCCCCAGACACTTCACTCAAGACAAACAGCAAACAGTCAGTTCAGCTGATGTGCTGCGAGTTAACTGGGCATTTCAGTCACATTCTTTCCAGTTTATTTCATCTCACAGAATTTGATTAAAACCTCAGTAAAATGTAGGGCTGCCTGGCTATTGTTCGAAACTTTTGACACTTACGCCAATACAATACCAGAATTTCTGTTCTGACATCAAAAGGATCCATTTTTTTGATACGTTACTTGTAAACACATTTTTCTACAAGAACCTCTATTTATAAAATAAGCCAAGTTCTCAAATGTTAAATGCTGTCTAAACACAAGCAGCTAAAATTGGCAGCATTTAAATCTAAATCAAAGATTAACAGATTACAAATCCTGAGAATGCATTCAATGCCAATTTTTGGTACTCTGCAGTTTTGATTCTCAGTGCTTTAGACATTTTGGTAGGTACCAGAAATGTATTGAGGTTTGATTCTCAGCATTAGTAAAATGTGTAGACAGTTTTATGTATGATGCTACCAGTGGATTTTTTTCAAACTAACCATTAGAAAAAAAATCTAAAGTACATAAAACTACTCTAATTTTAAATAATTTAGCCAAGTCTTTAGTCAAAAGTAACACAGCAAAAAGGTCTTCTTGGCCAATTTAAGAACAGAATATTTTGAAGAGTGGATGTATATTTTTCATGAGAATCAGTTAGGTACAACTTTAAACATCTAACATAATATGCTACTTTCTCTATGCACTTGCTCGGAAAATTTGAAACTCATTGTAAGACTGTTTGATTTAGCCTAATTTTCTTGTTTTATTACATAACAGAGTGAACACCATAATTTAAAAAACACATGACAAGACCAAGTGTAAATCAATACATGTTAGTATGAATGAGATCCCAAAATCTAGTCCTAGATTTGACACCAGGGACTTCATGTGCTGCCAAACCTGTGTTGAAATGACCGAATGTCAGAAAATTGGGTAAATTGTCTGTCAACAGTCCTTAGTTGTATTAATAAACCTTTGTTGAACTTTTCTTTTGTCAGTTGAGCTGTCTATAATCTCTTACCTGTACTGCAGACTTTCTAATCTGACTGTACTGTCATAACTCTTGTGCACATGAAAAACAGCAGTTAAGAGTCTAAATGTCATGTTTTAAATAAATGGATTTTTGCATTGTGTGAATGTGTGTTTCAAATCAATATTCATAACTCAGGTTGATAACACTATATGGTAAGCAGAAATTTAAAAATAAATCTTTGTTATTATTATGGAGAACTACATTATTCACTAAAGTGTGGCTATTTAAAACAACTGTAGTAACAGAGGTTTGGGAGGTGGTGATGGTAAAGAAGTTAAACAGACTGAACTGACACTCCTCTTGCCTTAACACTTAAGGTATGGCCTAGTTAGATTGAGGCTAAAATTTGACTGCATGAGTTTAAGCTTGTCTAGTGGGTCTGAGCAGACATTTAAGTACTGCCAGTGCCAACCTGATCATTGTTTCACTCACTGCATGAGCAACTCCAGTCATTCTCCCATGGTAAAGATTTGCAAAACAGTTTGTTTTTGTGAAAGTTTTTTTTATACGATCTTACTCTGCTTTTATCCAGGCAGGCTGAGTACAGAGCAAACTGAAACATTGTGATGTATGCACCTCTGATCTATAAAAGTGTTAATCACACCCAAAATGTAGTGATGTAGGGTCTTTGTTTAGATGTGCTTCATTCATAACTCATAACCCTAATGAAGAGCAAGGTATTAGTTGCCTCTATCTGCTGTATTCTTAAAAGCTTAATTGGCCACAGCAGCGTTATTGGTTCCTCTGTCTCCATTAGTGGAACTGCAGGGTTGAATGCAGCCAACTTGCTTGGTTAACATGAATAGGAGCATACTTTTTATGGCACATGTTTGATTTATGCTGAGTTTAGTCTTTGAACACCTTTAAAAAAAGGTAATGTCCATGCTCACATGCGTGGCTGAAATAGCAGCTAGATGAACCTTCAATGTGGATGTGTGTCCATTGCTATGGTCACCATGCTTAATGAATCAACAGAATAGAGGACTCTGTATGATCTGAACAAGAACCTTAATAGTATGTGCAAGCCATCACGCCTACATGTACAGTGCAATTTAAATGTTTGTGCCTTTGAGATCATTCAAGTCAAGTTACAGGACACATTTCTACTGACATTAATTCGGTTCCACTCTTCAACAATTCTGTGTTTTGTTTCTTGATAGTTTAGCTTAAATATAGTGAGGCTTTGGTGTGAAACATGAACTACTATGTTTAGCACAGGCAGACTGAGAATGCACATGTTTGTCGTCAGTTTCACATCTCACACTTCCTGTAAGTGAGGCAAGAATCAGTCTAAACATTTCAACAGAGCCCTCTATGCCTTAAGTTCCTGCTTTCATTCAAGGGACATCCTGCCAGGCAGGCAACGGGTATCATATCCAACAACTATTTAACATTTAATACATCCTGGATTGACACGGCTAACGTGTTACAGAGGTTTTCTGAGTAAGGACATTGGTAAGTACATTTTTAATAATTGAATTAATAATGTAGTCTTACATTCACCCAGTATCTTGGGTGCTTTAGATTGATGCCAGAGCTAAAAATGGGAAAAAGTGTCCGCACAAAAGTGTATTAAAACCCAGGGGAACAAATCTATATACAGACAACATTTATATATTTGGTGGATTGAAACAGTCCCACCACCACAACTAAACTGTAACAATCACGACTAAGTCCCCTTAGAGCTATTTGTAATTGTGAAATGATAATGACAAAGTTGATACAAAACAAAGAAACAAGAAAAACTAAAAAAAAATTATAAAACCAAGCTCATACTTTCTTAATTAAACTGAAAACTCCTTTAGTTTAAGATAATTTAATACTGTAAAATGTAACTAAAAGACCAGTGGAGAAATGAATGCAAGTCAGATGAAACTGTTGACTGTAGTGCTTCAAAAATACCCTGAAACATTGCCTATTTAGAGTTGCATTTTGAGGAAATTATACAACATCAGGTTACATTTCACAACACCATCCCTTTTTTGCTCAAACTCCTTTCAACTATTTCCTCATTTGACAGTATTTGTACAGATTCTATGTTGTTCATCTCTGATAAAACAACTTCCTCTGTTCTAGCTACAAAGACACAGCAAGTAGTCCGAAGACAGAAGAAAATTATGACTATCAATTTCACAAGTCTAATTTTCATATGCATGCTGTCACTGACAGCAAACAGCCAGAATGACAACTTCACCCATGAGAAAACAGGTGAGATAACAGGAAACTTCACTCACGACCAGGTGACACTGGAGATGTCCAACTTTACACCATCCATCATAGCTGATGTAAATCCAACAAAGGAAGAAACTATGAAAACAAGTACTACACCTTCACTGCCAGCAACTCAAACACTTTCTAAGACACTCCTACCAGATATTCACCCAGCAGCAACTTCAACGTATTCCATATTGTCTCAGTCAAACAGCTCAACAGTAGGCATGAAGTCCATGACAGAAGTGAAAGTCCCAACATCAGCAACAATGGTTGTAAGCAATCAAGCCAGCAACCCAACCACACCTACAAGGGTACCTCCAGTGCTAAGCAGTTCCACCCAAAGCCAAGAGGCAGGAAAGACATCAACCTCCCTTTTCACCAGTGCTAAAATGACCCATTCGTCTGCAAGTCTGATACAGTCTACAAACCACATCTCTACTACAAGTTCATCTACCAAGCCTGTATCTACAAATACACTCCCAGTCATAGGTGGTGATGCTACACAGTCCACAGGTTTATACAAAACTTCAAAAACCACTACAAACACACCATTCGTCAATATCACCACGGCAAAGAAAAAACAAGATGCTCCACAAAAAAAGGCCAACAAGGGAACAAACCACAGTAAAGCAGTGGCAGGGATAATAGGTGGAGCGCTGGTATTGATGATGGTTGGATTCCTGTTCATCTATATAAAGAAACGGAAGCTTCAGAAGCAGCAGATAACAACTAGTGACTGGGCCGGACCTTCACCATTTCTAGAGGGTGGAGCTGACAATGGCCAAGTAACACTGAGGTCATCTAACCGAATTTCTTTTTCCAGCTTCCTGCCTCAGAGACTATCTAAAAGGTTGTCCCTGCTCCCAGAAACAGATGAGGAGTTAGAAGAAATTACACCAGGTACTACCTTTGGAAGTAAACATCAAGGGAGTTCATTTGGACAAGAGGTAGATGGAAATGATGTAAAAGAAAGCAATGGGACTGCTGCACTTGGTCCAGAAATGAAAAGCACAGGAGATGCTGCAGAAACTGTTGAAAACTCAGTGGCCTCTTCACAAATGAATGATGCCCTGTCCACCAATGACAATTCAGAGACTCCAAATCTCAAATCTTCTGCCAATCCCCCTACTCTATCTGAGGCTGTGGAAAATGCTACGGCAGAGATGAATAATGGCCTTGGGCAACCTTAAGTGAAGTAAATCCCCAAACCCCCTAATGCATCCAGTAGACATGCATACTCCCTAAGGCTCCACTTTCATTGGTTTCTAGGCAGCAACTACTGTGACTATCATACAGAGGAAATCACAACAAGAGAGAAATGATGTTGATCTCTGTCATTACTGCAAAATTTGAGACTTTTTAAAAAATTGATAACTTGGCCTTTTGAGAATCCGAAACCATTGTATTTGAACAAAAGCTGCACTATTCCATGTAATTAGGCTTTAAATAACCAGACCTCAAATTTAGTAAAACTAGAATATGTATAGACAAAAATACATGAAAACATCATGGTTATACTGGCTGTTTTTTAGATTGATATGGTAAATGGTGTAAAAACATTTTATTTAATGAAATGGAAATAGAAGAGATGTGTGAATGTATTTAGTAATTTTTGTAAAAATGTACAATTTGTATAATGAGTAATACTATGTCTACTGTAATTAAATCTGCATGCAACAGCTTACAGTCAGTGATGTAGCATGGGCACAGCAGTGTTGTCATAATTTGGGCCAGACCAGGACCACAATGAAAATGAGTTATTTTAACTTTTACTGTTTTTATCCTGTCATGCTTTTTTATGGAACACTTGGTTTGTTGTGCATGTTGTTTATAGATTGTTCTATTTTGATTGTTTTTCCGCATTTCCATGTTTTATGGTGGATTGAATTTGTTTGTTTTTTAGATGAATATATGGAAACTTGTGTTATGTGCAGGTTGTTTTTTCACATTATCACACAGAACTTTTAGCTAAATGTCTGTTTTCTTGTGACTTGCAAACATTAGCCAGCGAGCCTATCCAAATTGTTGCCATCAGTCTGTTAAAAGTGTAACATGCTGGCTACGAGGAGCAGGCACGTCTTCAATAAACCTTTTTTCTTGCCATGAAAAACACCTATTACCAAGCTACAAAGCAGAAGGACAAGAACTGAGTTCTGAAACTGATGATTATTTTCATTTTCAGTTACACTGTTGATTTGTTTTTCAATAAATTGATCAATGGTTTAGGTCATAAAATGTCTGAAATAAGTGGAAAATGTCCATCACAATTTCCCAGGTCCCAAGGGCGACCTCTTCAAACTAACTGCTTGTTTTCACAAAAAACAGTCCAAAACTTAAATGATATAAAACAGAAAAGAGAAGTACATCCTCTCATTTGAGAAGCTGGAACTTGCAAATGTTTGGCTTTTTTTCTTGACAAATGTGTGATTAATTATCAGAAATGTTATTGATTCATTTTCAGACAATCGACTAATCAAATAATAGATTAACTGTTTCAGCACTAAGACATACTATGAGTGGATCAAGCTCAGAGTGAGGCTGGCCTCTCTAAAGCAGGTCTAACACTATTAGTGAGTTACTGCAATGCTGCAGTGGATCTCTGTGTAGAACAGTAATGCCCAGCAGTGTAGTAAAAACAGAGAATATCACAATTTAAGTAAAATGTCATAAAATATGCATAAGATTCAAAACTACATCAGTAACAGCAGGTTTCATGTCCTCAATCATGTGTGATGCACAAAGCAATGTCAACTATAAGTCATGTTGTTGGAACTTTTACTGTTTCTCTCCCTCCCCACTTCTATGATTCTCACACCAGACACCCGCTGTATTTTCTTTATCAGATGTAAAAATGTCGCCCCATCTGAAGAGTGTAAATGCTTTATTCTCTGCCCTCCCCAACCTGTCCAGACTGCTACTGGAAATATAAAGTATATATAACCATATGGCATGTGCAGAAAGCTTTGTATTTACAGTATTTTGCAGCTGATGGAAAAGCAGAAGGATATGTGGTGGTGAGAACAAACTTTCAGCTTTAAGCACAGCAGAGGGGCCAGCATACTGCTTAACATATGACTAATAGCGTGACTACAAAAGGCTAAACACAAACTTTGGATTTTCTATATTTTAGCTTACAACTCATCTACACAGGAGGCATTTCAGCTGCATTTTTCTGCCAATCTCACATGAGTTACAGTTCTTTGTATTTTATATATCTTGTTTCTAAACTTTCATAAGAATTTCTCAAGAGCAAATTTCTCAATATCTGCCTTACAGATTACATTTAGTCATGACTAATTGTATTGTTTTGTGAAGCTTGTGCAATAAGTCTACAAAATGGCATTACACTCTGCTTACAAGACAAATTTGCTTCTCTAGTGTGCCAGTGGATGTGTAGGCAGCACCATCATAAAACAGAGACCCCCCCACACCTACTTTCCCGTGCTCAGCATTTTCAGCTCCCAGCTCCACCTATTGCTTACTGTCAGGGGCTTTATACAGGAAGTAGAAAATGAGCTACTCATTTGAGATGACAAAATAAAGTCAAATGAAATGAAACTGAGCTACTCAAGATGAACAAGTATGGAACAGCAGGTTACAAGTGGATGCACTGTGGATAGGATGACCTCCACCAACCTCTCTGTTTGTCAGCAGGATATCACAACATTTATTCACAGATTTAAATTAAAGTTGTTGGAAAATTAGGTCACGGGTCTTGGTGTGGATTTGGGTTCAGGATGTTTTTGATTAAGATTTCTAATGAGGTACTGCAATGATCTAGATGGAGATTAACCATTTCACTGTAAAATTTGTTTCATTTGTAACTAAGGACACAACAGAAATGAGTAAAAGTGTTAGATGTGAGGAGTTTCTGTTCAGTGCTGCAGTGGCTTATGGGTTTATTGTTTAATTATTCCTGTTCTGTGTCAATGTGGTTACATGGTTTTTCATGATGTGTCAATTCTAGACTACGAGTCATGAGAAATCAAAGGTTGGGATGAAGGATGAAGAAGAATGTGCATTTATATTTTGGTTGCTTATCTCATTGCATTGCAATCCATACAAACATGATAGTTATGGAGTTTTTTGTAAATACAGTATATGTATGTTTATGTGTTGAGTTTGATTAATTGTATCTGAAAAGAATTGTGAATGTTGAATGTTTGAAGAAAAAAAGCCTTGTGAAATTGGTGTTCATCATATGCCTCTCAGAGGTTGTGGCTTTGTCTACAGGATGTCACAAACAGTTTCACTATTAAAACCTGGTGGAACAAGGACTAAACTAGTAGCCAATGGACTGGCCCTTTACACTTTGTACAGTACAGTGTAGAAAACCAATTTAGCTAAACTTCATCCTGGAGTGCCATCATCATGTTTTAACCTTTATTTATTCAGGGAAGTTTCACTGAGAGAAAGCCTCTATTTTGCATTCACACCTGGGCCCGGTTGCACCAGCAGGGCTTACACCTGGTCTTAAGCTAAGTCAGTCTTAACTTGGCGTTCTAAGTCTGACCTAATAGTTACGCTGGTTGCACCGTCTAGGCTTAAGCCTTCTTCTTGCTAAGACAGGGCGTAAATCTTACGCGTAATCAGGAGCAGGCGTAAAGTCAAAATATTTGCCCTGCTCAGGAGGTCTTTCCACTTTTTCTGTACATCGTTTTCTGAATGAAGGCTGCCCGAGTCTGAACAATCATTTATGGCCTCCATTATTTCTCTCCAAGTCGACTTCTTCTTCTTATTTGTTATTACATTGGCCTGCTTGGCAGTCAGCGTTTTCTTGGGTTGGCTTTAAAGCTCTAGTAATTTTCTTATCTCAATGTCTGTGAAATTTGTCTTTTCTTTTTCTTTGATCCTCCATAACGTTGCAGCAAATTAGAAATTATTAGCTACAAATTAGCAAGACAGGGGGAGATTGTTAACAATGTATCTTAGCAACGGACGCTGCTAGGCAAAAGCCATAGTCTCGTGGGCATTCACATGGACACGCATCACTAAGACCGGGCGTAGTTAAGACTAGGCTAAGTTTGGTTGCTGCAACCGACAAAGTCCATTCTAAAGACTGCTCTTAAAGACCGACTTAGCAGTTAGGACCAGGCTTAGTAAAGACCAGTTGATGCAACCCAGAAGCTGCCCAGTACAACCACAGTCTGACCTGCTAGCCACTGAGCAGCTCCACTGTAGCAGTTGGGGTTGAGGGCCTTGCTCAAGGGCACCTTCATAGTGATAATGAAGGAGGGGCAAGCGCTGCTTTTTCACTTTCCCCACCCAGATTTATCCTGCCGGTCCGGGGATTGAACCGACGACCTCCCAGTCACAAGCTCCCTTCTGTTGATTTGTCTAGTGCATCATGTATACTATGTACAGTACCAGTCAAAAGTTTTGACATATTTCTTATTCAAGGGAATGGGAAGGTGTGTCCAAACTTTTGACTGGTACTGCATACTTTTCATTAAAAGCTGCATACCTTTTATTATTTAGGAATAAATAATCCTGAATGATCTGACTTTTTTTCCTCACTATTTTTGCAAGCTGTATGAGTTGTGCTTAAAAGAAAAATGCTCTCCTTTTAGCTCTGGTTTGGTCTCCAACAACTCCTGAGACAAATATCTGGCTCTTCAACTGTTAGATGGTCAACTTTCTATACAAGCTAGTTGCTCAATTTGTTTCCCATCTGGTGCTGGACATCTGCCTGTACACTACCACTTATCAGAGCTTTAAAGCTGAAAACAGCTGTCTGCTGGAAACCAGGTAGATTAGAGTGGAGTTTAACATCACATGTTCTCATTGGATCCATTGTTAATATAAAGTGCAGCTCAGGTAGTTTTGTAACAAAAAACAAAGGGTAAATGAAACCCATGAGAAATTGGGAAAACAATATGGTGTGCTGTGTACCACAATTACAAACTAAGAACTATTGTAAGTCTGTGCATGTGCACGAGAGGAACAGAGAGCTGCTGCTGTGAGGCATGCAGGGCCTAGATATAGAAAGATTGACACACACACACACACACACACACACACACACACACACACACACACACACACACACACACACACACACACACACACACACACACACACACACACACACACACACACACACACACACACACACACACACACACACACACACACACACACACACACACACACACACACACACACACACACACACACACACACACACACACACACACACACACACACACACACACACACACACACACACACACACACACACACACACACACACACACACACACACACACCTCTTGCTTGCCTCATCAGCAGCAGAGTGGGCTGGCTTGCTGCTGCAATTCTCTCTGTCTCTCTCTCTCCTCTATGCACCTCTCCTTATCCCAACCCAGACCTCCAGCTGCATCGGGAGCCTGCAGAGTAGTGAGCAGGATGGGGGTCGGCGCTAGCAGGCAGCATGTTTAGTGCCACACCACAACATCCACAACAGCCAGAAAAAAGGGCTTGAGACCATTACCTTTCAACAACAGAGAACCAATAAAGAATCAAGGGGGGAAAAACTGCTGGAGCTGGAGGAGGAGACGACAGGAAAAAGGAGAGATGACAGACAAACACTAGAAAGGATGAGGTGAGTGATTTCAAAATGGAAAGATGAGGAAAAAAAGAACGACCCACATACACCTGATGGGCAGGGCAGCGAGGTATTTCATTCTAAATCATAATGATGCGGTAAACTACAGTGTAATGTTGTGCTGGCTCATGAGGCTCTGTCACTATGCAGATTTCTCATTTAATATTCTGTGGAGAGATTAAAAAAGTGACATTACAGCATTTTTAAAAACATGCAGAGGACTTCAAAAATAAAAGGCACAATCACAGCAAGCATCAGCTGCCATCATCAACTGAACAATGCCACAGTGTGAGGACGTTTCTGGAATATCTTTCAAGGGTGTTAGCATGTCACACAGTCCTGCCTTTGGAAATACAAACACACATGCACCCTCAGTCTTTAGAGCAGTGTGTCTGCAGTTGCAGACAGACAGTTAGTCCATCGTCCTCAATGAATTCAGTCTCACTGCAGCATTCTGAGCTCCCGTCCCACTGGCAATGCTTCAAGCTGGTTGGCACTTGGGAGGACTAGCACCTTTATAGAATGCATCAGGAGCAGAAAGCTAAGCTATCTGTCTCATTTTAACACAGGGCTAGTCCTCGCATGACAGTCAGATGGATGGCCTGAGTTTAAGTGATGTGTTGACACTGCACTCCATTTTTGCTATAGTTCATACGTATAAAACACTGTTTTCAAAGTGTCTCTTAAATTGATGAATCAATCACAAACATTATCAGTGTTATTACACTACATGGTAATGATAGTTATTTCAAAACCTCACATCTCACATCATTTGCATAGAAGGTCTCAGACTGCAGGATTTAAACCACAGTTTTGGTCAGAATGAGACTAATTATTGAGATTGCCAGCAATGCTTAAAGGGAGGGCATCTTGGCATTTGGTGATGAAGTCCAGCACTTACAGTGTGAGCAGATCAAGAACTTGTCCTGTGCATCTGTGATGCCTAAATAATATTGAAAATTTTGGATTTTCAAAGCATGTTGAGAAAGCTCAAAGACAAGATCATGAAGTAGTCGACAAAATAAATCAAACCTAATCCAAGCAAAAACATTGCAGATGACAAAATCCAAAAACAAAAACCCTGAACTGGCTCACCAGGCAGCTCACTACATGTATTGTCACATTTAAGACAGATACACAACATAGAAACTAACACTGTGTTTCACCTTTCTTCCTCATTGAATATAACTGACTCTGTGAGGCTGTACTTTGGCACAGCGGTGCTTTGAGCTAAATGCTAATGTCAACATGCTAACATGTTAATTGTCACCATGCTGAAATTAGCTAATTAGCACTATGCACGAAGCACAGCTGAGGCTGATGGGAATTGTTTTGGAGATACTTGTTCCTAAAGCAAATTATTAAACATGTAGGAACCATTGTGGAGATATTTTAGTCTAGACCAAAATGGCGGACCAACTATTCCAAACCTGGAGTCGCACTGCTAATGGCAAAAATTGACTTCAGCAAGCTTCTAGCTCCATATTTATTTCTTAAGTCTAGGTCCACACAAGATTTCATTGCAATAATGCAATACAATACATTCTCACGCAATTATTATATAAAGATATTCTGACATTCATCCTTAGTTTAACTGTAATAATGTGTAATTTTAAGAGGACGCCATGAATAGAACATTGAACTAGTGTGGACGCAATGTAAAGAAATATATTAAGTCTAAAGCAGTGTAAGCACTCTAAACTTGGATTCTTTTTTTCCAGTGTTGGAGCAGGTTTGACAATGAAAGAGATGGAACACGTTAGAAACTTTCACAGGGTAGCAGCAAAATAAGAGTCTTGCTATTAATTTATATATCAACTTATCCAATCCATTCTATTGGACTTGCTGCAATAAATATGGAAAATAAAGCCATTACACGTAAAACCTCACACTGTCTCCCATTTAACATCACTTTCTTCATCCTCCAATTCTTTCTCTCTCTCGTTGTCGTCCCTACCCCACTCTAGAGCCCTGACCATGCCTGCCTGCTCTGCCTGTCTGCTCCTCCTGCTGCTCTGTGGGCTGCTGGGGGGCTGGGTGCTGTCTATCTGCCCCTCTGTGTGTTCCTGCAGCCGGGGACACCGTGTGGTGGACTGCTCCTCACGAGGCCTAACCAAGCTACCACCTGGTCTGCAGCACAACATTCGCTTTCTCAACCTCTCTTTTAATAGGTAAGCAGATGCAGCTCTGCTATATTATTTTGTTTCACACCTGCTCTGCGGAGTAAAAGATTAGGGTTTTCTGTGTTTTACAAGGAAACAGAAGTTGGAAATGTCAGTCAATATACTGTAAAACAATTCCCCAAAAATCTATTGTTTTCTTATAGGTTAGGTTTAGAAAGAACAGATAGCTGGCCAGTGTGTAGATGGTAAACACAAAAGGCCACTAACAGTTGTTTAAATGTGAAGTCTTCCTTTCCTTCCTACCAATGAGATTTTATTCAGAGACATTTAGACATAGCAGTGTTTTTCTTTCTATTTTCAATGCTACCTAATAACTGCTTGCTAGCAGCTATGTGGACTAACAACACTGGTGGTTGCAGCATGCAGGACTTCAATGATAAAAATATGCAGCTGTCCCAGATAAGATTCTGTCTCTCACATGACTAAATTAGACAGAGGAGAACAGCTCATCATCTCATCAGCTGCTTTCAGACTTGCAGTGTGAAGTGTCAGGATGATGACAAGTTAATATACTGTGGTGTGCAAGGACAGAAATAGCACATTCTTTCTCTTAGAAATGAAAAGTTGAACTCATAAGTAATAACAATTGCTCACACATTCCTGGTCTGGTAATGAGCAGCAGCTTATGGTGGCTAATGTTAGCTACTTTGAATGATGTCAGTTACACAACAATGTCTGCCTAAATTATGCTGAGTCAGTTTGCTGATTTAAGACTATTCTTCACTTGCGCTACTGCTACAATATGTTTTATATACTATAATTGTAACCTGTGGCCACAGTGGCTGCAAAAGTTACATTTACAGCTGTTTAACAGTTTGTATGATTAGATCAGCTGGTAATATAAAGCAGCTTTCTAAACAAAACCTCAGTAGAGTCAGGATAGCAGCTAATCTACATATACATATGTATTGTATGTATATGTGTGTGTGTGTGTGTGTATATATATATATATATATATATATATATATATATATATATATATATATATATATATACACACACACACACACACACATATATATACACACATACATACACACACACGTATATATGTATGTATATATATATGTGTGTGTGTGTGTGTGTGTGTAGATATGTATAGATATATATATTTATATAGATAGTGTGTGTGTGCGTGCACGTGTGATTTTTAAATATTACATTCTTCTGCCAGCTTGCAGGGTCTAGACAACCAGCTCAGCCACTATGCCCACCTGCGAACTCTGGATGTGTCCTATAACCGCCTGGAGAGCCTGCCTCCTGCTTTGCCGCGGTCTCTTTGGGACCTCCGAGCAGCAGGAAATCATCTACGCTCGCTGGACAAAAACGACACAGCTTATCACTGGAACCTCAAAGTACTGGACATGTCAGACAATGAGCTGGAGAAAGTTGTCTTCATCAACAACACGCTGCCGAGTCTCCAAACTCTCAACCTCAGTTACAACAGGTTTTGGACTGTGCCCACAAATATGCCGCACAATTTGGAGAGCATCGATTTGTCACATAATTATCTGGTGCAGATCCTGCCTGGATCCTTGGATCGGCTGCCCAGGTTGACTCAGTTCTACTTGCATGCTAATCGCTTCTCCTGGCTGTCTGAAGGGATCTTTGATAAGCTAGGGGGGCTGCAGCTAATGACTCTTGGGGATAACCCCTGGGCTTGTGAGGAGGAAGAAAACATAACAAGGCTCCTGAGGTGGGCTGAGCAGTCCCGTGCAACCATCTTGGGCTGCCCCTGTTACACAAGACCCATCTGTGGACAAGCCCATCTGGCAACACCAGGGGGGGAGTGGCACTCTGCGCTGTTCACAGAGCCTCCACTCTGGGTTAACAGTGATGGTGAAGAGCATGATGCTCAATCGCCTGCAAGGACTGCAGAGGCCACGTCCAGTTACCAAGTAAAGTCTGCGCTTTTTGAGACTGGTATCTATCAGGACAAAAGAGGTGTGAATGAATCAGGGGACCATATGGTGTTTGTCTGGACGTCTTCTACAAGTTTTGACAGCTTCTCCACACATACAAGCACAACAGCGCGCCCGCAGTCTTCAACAAAGAAGCCCAAAGTAGCTAACTCACGGAATAAAGGCGGTGGAGTCCTCTGTGAGACTCAACAAACTGTCATCCTGACTATGGTAGTCATGAGTCACATCCTTCTGAAAACACCTTGACTGGATACACAATACTCTGCTTACTGGATTATTATGGACAGTGAATGTATGACCAAGCAACACCACCTAGCACCTCCATTTTCTTTTCCCTCGTAAAACTGTTGCGACTGTTACTGCCTTCTGTCACTTTTATCAACTTTATCACCTTCTTTCCAACTAGCTGAACATGTACAACATACAACATGACAATGTCTTTCAAATTCTTATAAACAAAGATGAATTGTATAAAATTACGAGAGAAAACAATTCAAAATATCTGAATACATGATTCAAGTGGCGTGCTAATGTCAATGCTCAACTCTCAGTATAATGCTTGTGCACTGACAGTCTGCTCTGCTCTATGCTTTATTTATAATATTGATGCTTGTGCTACAGTTCGTCCCACTGAGCCATTTGAAACAGGATTGACGATAGACACTATATAACATTCCACAGCCCCTTATTGCCACACTTAACTCACTCTGTCACTGAGTAGTGAGGAACAAAAAAAATAGGAAAAAGGTTACCAATAAAGGGCTACTGTAGGTAAAATTTGAGAAAAAAAAAAAAGAATTCATAGAATAGTCGTAGGTTAGTGAAATCAAAAGAATAGAAACATTGTTCCAGTATAATGCCATGAATCCCTGATAATTTAATACTGTATGCAACTAAATAAACTTCGAGAAGAAAAACCAAAGCACAAAAGATAAACACAAAATCATCTTGCTGAAAAGAAAGAGTAAGCCGGCCCATCAAAAACTTCCACAAAGACAAGAATTGTTTTGTATTCCGGTCAAAGATTCCAGAAGAAGCTCTTTTATTATTGTGTCATATTTAGTAAGCTGTTACTGTGTTTCTTAATCAGAATGTTGGTGCTGGTGCTGTTTTTTTGTTTTGTTTTTTTTTTTTTTTTTTACTGTAAGGTCATTTATAGTCCATTCTAAACTGGACTGACAATATATTTAGTACAATATATTTAGTATTCCGTACTCTAACTGACCAGTCCTGATAAAGAGCGCCCCTTCAGCACGGCTCCTGACAGGGTCAAATACACTGGACGGCAGCAGAAGGAAGTGGTCTGGTCTGGATCAGCAGTTAGTTGTATACAGCCTTGCAAGTGCGCTGAGAGGTGAAGAGCAGCGAGCAGGACGAGCACAGAGGGCTTTTTCATCACTCTGTTCCTCTTTTCTATTATAGTTAGATTGAAAAGTCACATACGTTGAATGAAAATATGATTTTAAAATCAGGGGCTCCCCAATTGATGACTCAAATTATTCTTTTAAGTCTTTTAGGTGGTTAGTCTTTTTTTTTTGAGGTGGTTAGTCAACCCTAAATTTTCCCTCTAAACCAAGACATAAAAAGAGCCAAAGGTGGACATTAGGGATCCTGAGGTTAAAGTATTCAGCATGTGAGGATCTATACTAAGTTTCACATTTTTACAGCTATCAGCATGGTGAACTTTAAATTAGGACCTGGTATAGCAACACATTACCATTCTTTTAATCCAAGTATAAAGACCTAAAGACTATTGGTGTAATAAATAAGAGAAAAGTTACCAGTCTATGTGTGATTTTTTGACTGAACTGAAAACAGCTAATGCACTCATAGAAGAGGTTGAACCAGCTATTGTTTTTTAAATCTGAAAAAAAAATCTACTTGCAACTGGCCGTTATTAAAATAGTGTTTCAAATCTGTAGAATTCCAGATGGACTGCTGATTTTGCAAAGTTTTAGTTGAACGTTTTTGTGAATAAAAGATAGATGAAAGACAGACTGATTAGCTTCTTATACTTACTAAATAAAGACAAACCTAACTCTCATGACTAATTATGTGATTGTCTAACCTACATTTTATGGAACGATTTTTTGATATTTTTCAAGATTCAAAATGGTAGTAAAGAAATGACAGGATCAGAACTCCTAATAAAGATGTTCACCATCAGCAAAGGCATAATATGTGGTACTAAGTACCAAATTAAAACAGCCAAACAGCATCACTTTTATGAGTTTTTTTCTCCAAGGTCAAGAGAAGAAGTGTGCTTGCCTACATCTTTGTTGCTGAGTGCAGATGGACCAAAATGTTTGTGTATCCAAACAGAAAAAAGTTACAGGACCCAGTTTGTGGACATAATACAAGAAGTTATCATTAGTGGTAATCAAAAGAAGAATAATACATTTATCTGCTTTGCTCTGAAAGCTTAATTGGAATTCCAGCTATTACGGTGGGCTTTCCCTACCTCTGTATGCAGTTACCTACTATGCAACTAAATAAAACAGCTTTTTTGGCTCTGAAAGCTGACTTGTTGGTATAGAGGCAGATTTAAGACTGAGCAGAGTTGATGTAGTCAAGTGATAGCTTTTTCAGTTCAGCAAGGGTCAGTTGACATGCTGATGATCTGTTGACATCAGCAGAACCATCTCCATGATAACTAAGCAAACTCCATATTTGAGGTTGACAAAATATGCTAATGAAGACCATGTGATATGGCTGCAAGCTCCAGAAAAAGCAAATAAGTTGACACTGAATTGGGACTGTTATTATTTACAAAGTCAGAAATGCACTTTCATGCTCACAAATTCATCTGTTGGTGTGTTGACTCAATTCTATAGCAGGTTGTGGTGTTATCATATTGGACTACATTATATTGGAAGGAGCAAAAATATTAGAACAATACAATATAATGTAAACCAATACACAAATATAACACCACAGGTTTCACAAAGACAGTATTTATCATTTGTTGTATTTTATTGCATTACAAAGTAATGGGGTTTCTATTTTTCTGGTCACTGTGTATTTGTTGCGTTTAGGCTGTGTTCAGACCAAAGCCAGTAATGTATGAAAAACAGCAGCCCTCCGATTCATTTGAATGGGGGCAGTGCGTTTAGGCTGCGGTAGTGTGGACTGCAGAGGGCTCCGGAGTGCAGAGACACAAACACAATTCTACATTTGCTGAAACCCTGAGGAAGAAAAGCCTTTCCAAGTTCAGAGTTTCACAAGCTGCTACTAATTAACAGTCTCTAAGTTCAGTCCTCTTCATAGCATTTTAACACAGTTTTAATGTTTTAGCCATATACAACTTAGCATGTATACTTCAGTGCCAACCATTCTCCACAGCATACTTAACTTATCTTTTGTTGTTGATGACCGTTTACATAAGCTGCTATCATCATCATCATCAGAATTGTGCAAATTTATGCATTTAGTTATGCTAAAACCTCCATTGCTAAACCTTTCAGAGAAATGCAGAAATATATATTATACTATCACAAACTTCAAAAGTAAAAGCAATAACCAAACAATAAAGACAAAAAGGAAGCATTAAAGCTAGGTTGAAGGCTTACCTGCGGGCCACATAGTAGAAGACTGGGTTGCCGGTCTTCGAGGTTCCTGCCTGGTAGAAGATGTTGAGGGTCTTCAAGGCTTTGAACTCCTCCTTCTCATGGACCTGGTGCCTACAGGACAAACCACACAGGTTAGCATCAGTCACACCTTCATTTGACAGTGCTGTTGTACAAAACAACAGGTTTTATTAGAATTTGATTTTAGGGCTGCAACTAATGATTACTTTCATTATTAATTAATCTATCAATTAATTTCTCAATTAATTGATTGGTTGTTTGGTCGATAAAATATCAGAAAATGGTGAAATATCAAAAAATGGTGAAAGTGTCGATCACTGTTTTTCAAAGCCAAAGATGACATTCTCAAATGTTTTTTGTTTTGTTCAAAACCCAAAAATATTTAGTTTACTACCACTGAAGACAAAAGAAACCAGAAAATATTCACATTTGAGAAGCTGAAATCAGAGAATTTTAACATTTTTTTAACTAACCATGAACCACAAGCCAAATGCAAATCTGAATCTCTTAGAAGGTATAGTTTTTGAATGCTAATAAATTGTTTTAGATTTTGTTTTCAAAAAACTAGCAAGTGCAATTGTAGATACCTGTTTATCTTAGAATATCAACAGAAAACCTCAGTATAAGATTTCAGAGTGTGAGAGAGACTGATGGAAGGAACACATTGTACATTGTTGACTAGGGGTTATTGAAAGGGAAGTGGCCACTAGAGAAACAGCAGCTACAGAAAACTTCAGCATTACATCATGGTGGTTCTTGCTTGGAGGAAACTAAAGAGGAAACAGACCTTTACACAGGGAGCCTTTAAGAGGAAATCTGAAACCAACAGTGCATGCATCTGAACACACATCTTGCATCACATCACAGCATTTGCCAGCAGGACTAGCAAGCAGTATTTTCACAAGGAGTGATAAAGTTAGAGACAAAAGGCACATAAAAAAAAAACATAAAATGGACTTTGTATTACTGTCAGAAGGCAATCCAGAATTTACAGTTTTGATTTGGTCACATTAGAAATTACAAAGCTGGATTTAGAGTAAGAATATGAACGAATGCTGCAAAAGAAACACAGAAAGAAAAGTCACAATGGAGAAAAGATGAGATCTTAGACTATGAATCACACACATTCCTTTAAAGGATGGGTTCACAATTTTTCAGCAGTCAGGAGCCCAAATGAGCAGTGAAACATGTTTTTCTTGCTGTAATCATTCCTCCTGTTCATACTGACCATTAGAAGATCCCTTCATAATGCACTTACAATGTAAGTGATGGGGGACAAAATCCACAGTCCTCCTCCTGAGCAAAAATGTATTTCAAAGTTTATCTGAAGCTAATATGAGGCTTCAGCATCCAAATGAGTCAAATCAAGTAGATATCTTTCAACATTACAGTCTTTTTAGTGCCAAAGTTCCTCTTTTTGTTATTATACTTCCACCACAGCTCAAGACTGTAAATGTGGCAGATATCCACTTGATATGACTAACTCAGACTGCTGAAGCCTCATATAAGCTTCAGATCAACTTTTAAATGTATTTTTGCACAAAATGACTGTGTGGACACACTGTGGATTTTGTCCACCATCACTTCCATTGAAAGCACATTTGAAGGGGATCTTTTAATAGCCAGTATGAACAGGAGGAATGATTACAGAGAGGAAAACCTCTTTCACTGTTCATATGGACTGTTGTTTTAAGACACTTGAAAAACTGTGAACCTATTCTTTAAGAAACTGATAAAGGCTTAGAACACATTTCCTACTTAGGGTTCATGAAGTGTGTCAGCACTCCACTCAATAGAAGTCATCCTAGCTGAGTGGACTGAGTGTTACAGCTGATAATCAGTGATATATTAGTCACCACATCCTGAATATATTTTGACTATATAATGTACCACATGGCATGGCCAATGCACATACTGTAGAAACACATTTCACTCTGAAGTATGTCAGTCTATGTAAAAATTAAACACTACAGCTACAGAATGAATAGAGAGATGAGGCTCAGCAGACACTTAAAATCTCCCAGCATGACTGTTTTATTGTGAAATGTAAAGAGAGAGGAGCTCTGGCTTAGTTCATGAGGAGACATTATGTAACAGGCTGGTAGAAATCCTACCTGGTCATGAACTCCTCAAATTTGGAGCTGGTAAGGTTGAGACTGGACCAGTGGGTGTCAGCCACAGGTTTGTGTTCAGGAGGCCCCAGGTAGGCCAGCAGGGTCGCCATCTTGTCAAAAGGTCGCCTGCCCACAGCCTTGTGGTCCCTGGAAATATGATTAATTATTTAACAGAAATGATTGGCACAGTATTGAGAACAAACAATAGAACACACTATCGCTGTGCTTTACAAACTCATATATCCTGACCTGTTACTGGACAGGTACTGGCCGATCCTCTCCTGGTTGTTCCACAGCAGTCTGTGGAGGGCCAGCACATTACCGTCACTGATGAAGGACAGACTGTGGTTGACAGAGTCGCTGGGTGGAGAGTCAGATGCTATGTCCAAGAAAAACCTGTGGTGGAGAGGGGAGAGAACACACTCAACCTACACACAGAGGATACAACACACCATCTGTTAACTACAGAACACAATCACAGTGCATGGTAAAAGGTAGCAGTGCACCAGTAAAAGAGTAACAGAAGAAACACTGCTAGCTGATATTAACCTTTCATTAACACTATTAACTTTTTTTTTTTTTTTTTTTTTTTAACAACAAGCATACATCTAAAGGACACTTGGATGGACAGTAGCTGTCATGAAGGATTTTAACTTGTGACCTGATTTGACATCAGCGTGTGCTTCCAGGTGTTGGGGAGTACTACTAGCCTTGGTTGGGTCTGAAGACTACAAGTTTGAAATGAACAAGACTAGGGCAAAACCTTGTATATGGCTGGACCGAGGGCTTTTAATTTGAAACAACGGATACAGGAAGTGGCACCACGTGGCAACCAAGCCCCCAAGAAGTGCACTGGGCACTGACTTGAAGCCAATTTGACGTAGGGCCTTTCTTTTTTTTTTATTTGATTAAGAAACATTTTTCAAACAATACATTTTGTAATCATAATCACGAGTTTTCAGGGAATGTAACATGATATAGACAAAGAGTTAAAAATGAAGGAAAAACAACAAGGTATTTAGTTATTTAGAAATATGCAAAAATAGGAAGAAAAAGATTTAACATACATATGAACCCACACAAGAGGTTTACTTAATCAGGCATAATACTGAAGAGTTTGCAAAAATGAATACTTTTGAAATAGGCTGTTCATCAGCTGATCAAAAGTTTAAGACCACATCTCAAAAAAAACCCAAAAAACCCCTAAAATAGAAATAAAATTTTCAAAAAAGGACTCAGTAATGAGTAGCTGCGCCGTTCTTGTTAATCACCTCAAAAATTCGTTTCGGCATGCTTGATGCTAGTGTTTCCAGGAGGCTAGTGGGAATGTTGCTCCAAGTGGTGAAGATGGCTTCACGGAGGGCATCCACTGTCTGGAACTGGTGTCCATTTTTGTAAACTTCCCTTGCCATCCAACCCCAAATGTTCTCAATTGGATTTAGATCAGGGGAACACGCGAAAATTTGAGTAAGCAATTTATTGCAAACAACCATTAAACTGAAATAGGCTGTTCATCAGCTGATCAAATGTTTAAGACCACAGCCTTTAAAAGCCCAAATCTTCGCAAAAATGTGGATTCAGTGTCATTTTCTGTCAGGTACCCACACTGTCATGACCTGATGGCAAAGACAAAAAAGCTTTCTCTCTTTGAACGCGGTCGGATTGTTGAGCTCCATTGCTGCTGAGGTTGGATGCAGTAAGACAGTCATTTTAAACTTCTTAAAAGATCCTGAGGGTTATGGGAAAAAAAGTTAAGTGGTAGACCCAAAAAAATTTCACCGGCCCTGAACCGGAGGATCCAATTGGCTGTCTGTCAAGACACGGGACAATCCTCGGCCCAAATTAAGCTCGTCACTGGTGCCAACTGCTGTCCAATAACCATTAGACAGCATCTGCGAGAGAAGGGTTTTAAGAACAAAAAAAGTCTTCAAAGACCTCGACTCCTTCAACGGCACAAAATTGCCTGTTTGTAGTTTGCACGAGAGCACCAAACATGGGACATTGAAAGGTGGAAGAAAGTTTTATTCTCTGATGGGAAAAAATTTAACCTTGACGGTCCTGATGGCTTCCAATGTTACTGGCATGACAAGGAGATCCCACCTGAGATGTTTTCTACACGGCACAGTGGAGGGGGCGCCATCATGGCTTTTTCCTTCAATGGAACAATGGAGCTTCAGGTTGTGCAGAGGCGTCAAACGACAAATGGCTATGTGGAGATGTTGCGGGGGGCTGGATTTTTCAACAGGACAACGCTGCAGTTCATAATGCCTGCCTGACAAAGGACTTCTTCCAGAGAAATAACATCACTCTTTTGAACCATCCTGCGTGTTCCCCTGATCTAAATCCAATTGAGAACATTTGGGGTTGGATGGCAAGGGAAGTTTACAAAAATGGACACCAGTTCCAGACAGTGGATGCCCTCCGTGAAGCCATCTTCACCACTTGGAGCAACATTCCCACTAGCCTCCTGGAAACACTAGCATCAAGCATGCCGAAACGAATTTTTGAGGTGATTAACAAGAATGGCGCAGCTACTCATTACTGAGTCCTTTTTTGAAAATTTTATTTCTATTTTAGGGGTTTTTTGGGTTTTTTTTTTAGATGTGTAAACTTTTGATCAGCTGATGAACAGCCTATTTCAGTTTAATGGTTGTTTGCAATAAATTGCTAACTCAAATTTTTTTCTTGTCTCACTCCCATTTCTTCTTTTTGCATTTTGAAGCACTACTTAGAACCTTCTTAAGATCCAACAGTGCAAAATGTAAATTCTTGCAATTTTTCAACTGGTCTTAAAATTTTACACAGGAGTGTATATGCTTAGATCTGTTTGTTTAAATGGAATATAAGATGGTAACTTCTTCAAGAATTTCATTTTATGAATGTAAAATTTGGCTAAAATAATGACCAAATCAATGCACGTTGTTCATTGCTGGAGAAATTATGACTGTTGAATATTAATAACAAATCATATTCTTTAAGTAAAATTTCCTTGCCAAAATATATTTTAAGATCCAACTGAAAATCAGCCCAAAACACTGTCATATGTACACACTGAATAAACACATGTTCTAGCGTTTCTACCATATAATTACAAAAAGAGTATTTGTATTCGATATCTGGAATATATTAATAATTAATGGAGTTTATTGGGTAATATCTATGTATGATTTTAAATAAAAGTTCTTTGATTTTGTTAGGCAACACATATTTGTAGAGAGTCAATACAGTATTCCATATTTTACCATCAAGAGCTCGGTCTGTCCATTTATACTTAACAGGCATTATTTTTCTTGGAATAAGTGAGTTTCTGATCAAGGTGTTGAATTTTTTGTCAAAGATGGAAATGCCATCAACAGTAATGTTGCAATTGGCAAAAGTAACAATGTCATATATTTCAGCTGCAACCTAATGAGCATATAATGCCAGTTGACAGTGCATTAATTACACTACTATGCTCACTTTGGGAGACAGTATTTCTCTATAAAATCTTCATATGAATACAGAAGCCCTTCACAGTTAAATAACTGTTTTACAAGCAAAATGTTGTTGAGCCAATTTTCAAAAAATAATGATTTGTTTCTGTATGTGATATTGACATTATTACATAAAAACATTTGTGAGGAGAATAGTTGTGCTGATATAGAAGGGACCAACACACACAAGAGCTTGCCTATGAAAATTGGAGAGTTTCATAGGAAGTTTACCGACAGCATAAGGGCACATTAATAAAAAATTAAGACCACCTACTTTTTTTTTTTTTTTTTTTTTTTTTTTAAAAACAGAAAGTTTGGGATAATATTCCACATGCTATCTGGAGCTTTTAGAACTCTTTTGATCCAGTTAATTTTGATAATATGGTTGAATGAGGAAAAGTCCAAAACATTAAGACCTCCCTCTGTTAGAGACATAGACATTATCTCCTTTCTTACCTTGTGTGGCTTATTTTTCCAAATAAAGTTAAAAAGCCTGTCTAAACAAGAGGTTTTATGTTTGGTGAAATCAAGGGAAGTAAAGAAATAAGAGGCTCTTGTTTTTGTATCATGGGCTGCTCAAGCGGCCCACATAGCAACTGACCCATCGGGATTTCTCCCGGTGCTCCTGATGGCCGGTCCGACTCTGCCCCGGAATGACGTTGGATGTTGACCGGCCAATCATCTCATGAGTCAGGCTGCTAGCAACTGAGATGAGCAGTTGCCAACCGGCCAGCGGCTCCTCATATCTCTGAAAACGTCTGAGCAGTTTCCAAATAGCTGTTATTTGGATAAACTGACCACATATTGGGAATCTAAATGGTTACTTTCTCGACAAAAAAATATTAAAACTTAATAAAGTGACGTATTAACAGTCCTACAGCGAATATTACAACAGCTTTTGGCCTGGCTCAAAATCTTCACCATTGCTGCCGGTTGGTGCGAAATGCATTCTGGGATACTTGGTTGTCCCAAGCTTCAGCAGCCGTTGTCCATTTCTTCAACCTCTAGTTTTAGCCTTTTTTAGATGCCACCATACGTAGTTTTCAGCAAAGCAGTACTTTTAACCAAATTATAATTGGGACAGTTTTACACAAAGCAATACAACATGTCTGCATTCAGAGAATGAAAGAGGGTAGCCAGCATCAGTGTCTTACCTCCTGGCTGAATCAAAGTTGCTCTTCACAAAGTCATTAAAAGGCCTCATGTGCTCTTCTTTTGTAAACAAGACGTGGTTGGCAATGCTCTGCAGAATCTGGAGGAAAAGAAAGGAATATACAGATATTAAATATAAAGGAAGATAGATATTGGAAAAAAAGATTAGCTACTTTTTGTCTATGTAACTTTTGAAAGAAGATTCAACAAATTAAAAGTTCATAAGCAATAAAACACATGCTTGCTCAATATGATACACACAATGTTTTTCCACTACAAACTTACTTGGTCTGGTATGAACAGTAGCTTATGGTGGCTGATGTTAGCAAACATTAAATGAGTCAATAGATAAACCTTGTCTACTTGTAATACAGTTAGACTATGTTTCAGCATATAGAAAAAACATTATCTAGTTATGATGGGTGCTTCAACACCAAGACTAGAATTTAAGGCACCAGGAGGGTGTCACTTTACATGTGTACATACAAGTGAAATACTCTGAATGCCTCCCAGGAGAGAAAGTGTGACAGAAAGTGTACGCCGTTATTCCAGTATTTAAACAATTATCTAAGGGCTACAACTAACAACTGTTTTCGTTATTGATTAATCTGCCAATTATTTTCTCAATAATAAATTATTTGTTTGATTGATAAAACATCAGAAAATAGTGCAAAATGTCAACTACAATATCCTAGAGCACAAGGTGGCATCATTAAATATCTTTTTATTAACCTGTACATATTTAATTTACTATCCTATAAGATCAAGAAAAACAGCAAATTCTCACATTTATTAACCTGGAACCATCACATCTTTGGTATTTTTGCTTTAAAAAAATTACCCAAATAATGAATTGATTATCAAAATAGTTGTAATCCAATGTGGTCAGAAAGGACGTTGTGCCAAGTCTTTTCGAGCATACCCCAGCTGTTAGTTTTGACCCTATTAAATATAATTTATTTATTTATTTACGCAAATTAATTAACATTTCTGTAAATGTGTCATGTTAGCCAGCTGGCTAATTTTCAGCTGCAGTCTTTTGGCAGGATGTTCTGAAACCAATGAATGACATCAATCTCAAAGGTGTGGTAGCAGTTTGGGTCAAATAAAAAGGCAGAACATGTACTCAACAACACATCCTTTTCACTCCACTCATTTTTGCCTCCATCCACATGCCTTTTTGTGCAAATGTGGTCAAAGTTAAACCTGCAATAACTGACATTTTGGCCACTAGGGGGCAGCAGAAACAATTTATGAGCACAACACTGACATATCATCACCTTTTAAAGATTTTCTATATTTTTGTTATTGTCAACAAATCTCATGTGCAGAGCCAAACAAACAATGAACTCAGTATTAACAATGGATGCCTTAGGTCATTCAGTTTCATATGATACCAGTATCTTCACTCTCCAGCTACAGCCTATGAAAGACAGTAAGGTGTTAATCACGTTAAATACTTCAAATTAATTAACAAATTAACGCATTCATTTTGACAGCATTACTTAGAAGTACTGTGTGTGTATCCAAACCCTGATATATCTTATTCCTCTGTGCCGTAGACCTCCGTTCCTTAATCACTGAAAATCACTGTTTTGGACTGTCTCCAAAGAGTTAAAAAGCGTTAAGATAGTAACCCTCAGGGCAGCATGTCACTGCACATGCGTGAAACGTAGTTCCATTTACAGAGCTTCACTAGCTTGTTGAGCTACATAACACAACCTCTTGACTTTGTGCTACAATATAAATTTCTCAAAGAACTTCAGTACAGAGTCAAGAGGTTGTGATATGTAGCACAACAAGCTAGGAAAATGGAACTGCAGTCTCACACATGCGCAGTGGTGGGTTACTATCTTATTGCTATTTTTACTCTTTGGAGCCGTTTCTAAACAAGTTACGGTAACCACTGTTTTCATGGATGAAGCAACATGTCACCCACATCAGCGGTGTGACTCATTGACGTGTTTTTAATAGTGCCATAGACGGAGGTCTACGGCACAGAGGAATAAGATATATCAGTCTTTGAATACACACACAATACTTGTAAGTAGTGCTGTCAAAATGAAAGCATTCATTTTTTAATTAATTTGAAGTATTTAACGCGTTAAAAAAATTAATTCAATTAACACTTTCAGAGGCTGTAGCTGGAGAGTGAAAATACTGTTATCATATGAAACTAAACGACCTAAGGCATCCATTGTTAGCAACCTTGTCATGGTTGGTAGAAAATTGCCAGCCTTATCCTTTAAGTTGATATGTTAAAGTTGTTAGCAGACTGTTGCTTATCTTTACATCAAGCAGTTACAGAGCAATATTATCATTCATTTGGAGTTGTGTTTCTGTCCACCTGGTAATTAATAAAAAAGTTGATTGTAGCCGCTTTAATCATTAGCACATGTTGCTGTCACAAAAACAGCCCCTACATGACTTTACGACCCAACAGAAGGACTGAAATGATTCAAAACGACTACTACCTCTATTCAGCTGCATCACAAGACCATCCCAATCACTCTTACCTTGGACATGAGTTTGAGACCTCGCTCTATCCTGGGCAGGGGCTTCTTATCCAAGATGCCAGCCTCGTAGGGGGACACGATTGCTGGGTTGACAAAGCGCAGAAACATGGCGCTGCCCACAGCACCAATGCTGTTCTGTGGGAACCGCTGACTCACCACCTGTATGAAGGAGGATGGAAGGGGCAGGGGAAGACAAAGGAGGGAAAACGAAGGGGAAATGTAGAACAAATGGAACAGAGGAGAGAGGTTTGAGCAGGGGACCGGGTTTAAGCAAAGGAAAGGAGAAAATATTGAATATGGATTTCCATAAATTAATGAGCACAAATGAGGGAATGATGAGAACAAAAGAATATATATGTATCAATATGTGTGACAGGTGAAAAAGCAGAGGTGAGCCATGACCAAAACGGTAAAAGATGTTGGGTTCAGGAGGAGGAACAGTAGAGAAAGACATATGAAGAGAGACTTAGAAACAATCCCAATTCATGTTGGGCTATAACAAGAGCAAGGAAGGTTCTTACTCCAATTAAAGCCCAAGTAAGAAGTAAGACAGAGAGAGAAAGACAAGGAACCCAACCGTCTTCTCTCTGTAGGGAAAAAAGAATCTGATCTGGAATTCATCATCACAAAAAAAAAAAAAAAAAAAAAGGCAGAGAGTGACAGATGTAGAGCCATGAGTTGTTGTGCAAAGCAGTGGATGAGCCGCATAAGTGACCATCCAAAAACATCACAACCCGCACATCACATCTTGCTTTGAGGCAAAGCAGGGTTGTGTGCGACGCATTCCAGAGGAGACAACTACTTAACGTCACACGTTCCAGAATCGGACACAGTCAGTGCTGCTGAGATTTCAGTTTGTCCTCCAACATGTATAAGCAGTTGCTAGAAACATGTATCATTTCAGTAATTTATATCACTTTCTACCCTGATGGATGATAAGCTAAAATATCCAAACAAATCCCTAATATGTATTATCACACATGCCGCCAGACCCAGACTATTCTAAGGTTTTAGTGGGAAGTATCATTATCCCTTGCCCATTGAAGGAAGAGTCTGGTTTACTACAACATGGGTCTCATTATCGTAGTTTTGCCCACCATTCCTATCAGTAAGAATAGTACTGGACTCACCAAGTTAATTCCTTAGATCTGAGAACAAAGTGACTTCACTAAAAAAAAGTCAGATGCCTTCAGAAACACAAGCAATCATACAGATTAGAAACAAACTTGGTCAAACTTGGGCACATTTTTGACATAATAGTTGGATAGAAACTAAACTCAGAAACTAAACGTCTCTTTTGGGCATTCCTGTTTCCATTTCCACTGTATCTGAGGAACCATGAGGATTAGCCAAATTAGACTGATAACGTGTTAAAAAAATTTGAAGACATGCAGAGGTGGTAAAGGAGACTGTCTCCAAAGTAGACGATCTCTTGGGTGTTTTAAGGTTATTTATTCCTGTTTTATAACATAACTACAATCAAAAAAATCTATTATATTGTTCACTTTTTAGATCCCAAATTGTAATAAACTGGTATGATCCCTTAATCCCGTAATAAACTGGTATGATCCCTTAATACAAAAGCTGAAAAATGAAAGTAGCAGCAACCAGAAAATGTCCTAAAATCATGAAGAACAGTGGCTGCGGTCAGCCTGAACTACATTGGCGACAATGGATTCCAACTGGGACACATTGCATCTCCTGCAGCAAAACCAACGTATCCTCTGCCTATCTGTATAGTCAGTATGCCCTGAGCAATTAATGTTTCACCAAAATACAGACAACACACTACTTCTGAATTCTAGTGAAAAAACGAATATTTGGCATGAATGGCAGCAAAGTGATGTTACAGGATTGGTCTGAAATATACATTTTCTCCTGCTGTGAAAACTTGACAACAATGAAATCCTCTGTAACTGACACAATTCAAAATGACCACAGCTGCTGCTCTACATTAGACTGTTTACAGTCACATTTACAGTGGTATGAATTTGATTAGCAATTCAATTTAATTGAATTTTATTTATATAGCGCCAAATCACAACAGAAGTTATCTCAGGGCACTTTTCATATAGAGCAGGTCTTGACCGTACTCTTTATTTAGCAAAACATACGCTAAAGATATTGTCCTGTAAAGTAATGAGGCAACATTAAAAAACTGGGACCTCATTTCTACATTTATCAGATAGACTTGAGGTATGTCCGATAAAGGGAGCATTGACGTTAACCCACACAACACATACTGTATCTGCATGCATGAGCATACACACACATACATTTACTGCCCAATAAACAACAATTCTTCCTATGCTGAATTCCCACTCTTTTCAGGAGATCATTTTCCAGGACATATTTTAGTAACGTACAGAAATTGGAGCGCACATACAGCTTTGTTTTTTCAAAGTAGGAAGAATAACTGACATGTGCATATGAAAGCTCTCAAGGATGCATGTTACATATTTAAGGATTGGGTAAGTAAATGTGGTTAAAGAAGAAAAAATAATCAAGGAGTAGATAACCTCGTTCGATTGACCTCTCTTTCCCTAGAATGTGACTTTACTGCATATTAAAAAAGCCATACAGTGGGGAGTAGTCAGCCGTTTCTACAGCACCTGTAGAACCCTCTTGTTTACATCGATGTGTCCAATTTTGTCCTTTTTTTAAAATAAGGCACCACATGTGCAGTTCTCCAGACAGCAGGTCAATGGAATTCAGTAAGATGCTGGTGCAACGACAGGGGTCATCAGCAGCATCTTTGCAGTCATGCGTCCTTTCAGTTCAAACCGTCAGTCAAGCGCTGCTCTGCTACAGACCAGCACTCTTATATGACCTGTGTAAGACCTGGGGTGCTAAACTTAGTGAGCATTTCACTGTGTTTTACAGCCAACACCAAATATTCCCCATTTAAAACACCCTCAACACCACATAATCTCAATTTGAACCTGATTAAGACCTGAACTTTCACTTCTGAACTCTATGCCACACAGTTTGTTCTCAGTAAAAGAAAAATATGACATTGTGGAGAAAAGAAATCCAACACAATACCTTTGTATTATTTGAGGGGTGTTTTCCAGACCTGAAAAACTACTTATAAATTATGTAACGGTATTGGCAAAACAAATGTTAAAACCATATCGCATGGTATAAAGGTTTTATCTGACACATTTAGAACAATGCCAGTGTAAACTTAGTTGCAAAACCTCCCAAAATCCTAAGATGAAATACATACACCTATGTTTTAAATAAACTGTAGGAGATAAAATAAATAGAAGCAAAAATGAGGACTTGTGAAAAGAGATCAACCACACCATGTTCCCACACTGTGACTGACTCCATAACAGTTTGGCCACAAAGTCAGACTCCTCTCTTGTGTGGCTCTGCTGCCTCCAACCTCATTACATTTATCCCATCACCCAACAATTTACATCACCACAATCACAACAGCTCCAACCTGCAGCCAGTACATAAATCAATGCAATAAAGATTTTAATAAGATTTAATTTATCAAAATTATGTACCCCAAATTTCTGTACAATATATACTCAAGAAGGGACAAACAGGGTCACATACTCATGTAGATTTGTATGTGTTTTAGTTCTGGTTAAGGGCAAACAAATGTACAACAAACTGCAGCTATTGGCCAAAAATGAATCATATGAAAGGTGGATGACCTCTTCTGAGACACATTGCATGTTCTCTGTGGACATAAATATCAAGTAACCACAACATTACACTTGGACTGCCAGTTTTAATTTTTGTGACACTTTTGTATTTATTGTTATTCATCATAGTGAGAAAATGGTTAAATGATGAAAAAATGGAGAGGTGTATGCCATGGCAATCGAATTGCTCTCGTCAAAAATTAAGATGTATTGCCCTTGATGTACAGACAATTAACCAAATACTGTACAACCCTCACTACAGCAGTTAGTGTAATGTTATATTCTCTATGATAAGAGTCATCAGACACATCAATTAAAGAAAGAACAAAGAATGAGGTGCATGGTTTCCTTATGTAGTGTTTGATGAATGGACAGGTAGATGGGAGCTTATCCACAATCCTTCCCCTTATTTCATCATGGGGAACAATGAAATGTTATAAATACATTCATGCTTAGTATGGTCCGACTGGATTTTTGAGGCTAATACCGATATCAATTTTCAGAGAGAATTTCAGAGTTTAATAAACAACATACGCTATCATTTTTGATAAGGATCCCTTAAATCTGGTTAGTACAGAATTGTCACCAAGATACGTAGTGAGTGAGTTTTACATTTAACAATGTAAAAGTAAACTTGTCAGCTCTCTGGTAGACATACTATGTAATGGAGACACTGTTTTTAAATGACCTCTAACATGTCTTCGATATTTTATTTTGGCCGACATATACTGCATATACTGATATACTGTATCTGTGATTGGCTAATATTGGCCACTAAATCAGTTGGCCAATTTATTGGCTTGGCTCTAATGCTTAGGTTTATGTAAAAAATCTGGATAGACCAAATTGCCTGTAGTTTCAGCTTCTGATGCCTGAAGAGATCTCAAAGACTTTAAAGGATGCCTAAAGGAGCTTCAGTGATGAAGATGGATCAGGAATCAGTGACTCTACAATTTCTACAGAGTAATGAATCCTTGCTTCACCAATAAATTCATCTTTTTTTGTTTCTCACATGCATTGGTCTTTGTACTCTCTCCATTTGTTGTGTTTTATTATCTGCTTGTCAGTCATCTGCAAAAACTATGAACTGCACCATTACGAAACGTGCTATACAAATAAAGTTTAATTGGTTGAATAAATAACTAAAACCATTACTTCTGGTGGAGCTTCAGAACTATAGTTTGTGGAGGTGATTTAAACACACATAAGTACAGTATATTTTTTTTGCTACATTGTGAAGAAACTATGTAACATTTTGAAAATATTTATCAATGGACTCTGGGTCTCCACTGGAAGCCATTGTAACAATACAAGCTGACAATCCTCCATGATCATCATTATCATAATCATTTTCTCTTGGTCCCATTCAACAGTGCTACCTGCTGTGCAGCAACAGCCACATAACAGTGCTTTCTCACCAATGCCTTTATCAGCTTCCTTTCAGATGTAGATGCTCACTCCAGGTAGATTCAGCTACAGTAGCTAACCAACATCCCAAAGCCTGTCCTTACCAAGGCACCTACAGTCCACTCAAAAACATAATTCATCTCATTCTCCACCAGCTGGAGTGCTGCTGTGCTGCAGTAATGGCTATTTGGCAAGAAAACAAATACAACAAACAAACAAACCTGGGCAATATGTGTAGTGAAACTCAAGTTGAATAGACCTTTTCACAGCAGACATTTGACTTTGACCTGGTGTAAGTACTAACATTGTTCATTGCATTACAATGATTGTTGGAATGGAGACATCGTTGATGTTATCAGTTCCACCTGTGCATTTCCTGCAATGACAGGTCAATATTCCTGCTGAGAAAAAGGTCTATAAGTTTGAGTCCAAGGTCGGCATGACAGAAAATGTTTGGGAACCACTACTTTAAGGCAACAATGTAACTGCCTTTAAATCCCAATGTCTACATTTGTAACATGGATTAAAATTAGAAAAGATTGCAACATGTAAAAAGAAAAGGTTTGGTGTTGTTGAAAAGGTGCATTTTCTTTTCTTTTTACACAGCAAGGCTTGCAGTTTGCCCCTGCTTCCAGTCTTTGTGCTAAGCTAGGCTAACCACCTCCTGGACCTCTCTCTTTACTAAATGCACAGAGATGACACTGATGTCTATCTTCTCATTTGGCTGGTAAGACAGCAAGAGGGGATAACAAAATGTCAGACTATTCCTTTAATCGCTAAAAGTTCAGTGTTTTTTCAGCTGGGATATCACACTGTGGTTATATACAAGGGTTAGTATGTCCTTGTTACGGTTTACACATCTAGCCTGGACAGTAAAAAGTAGGTATCATAAGTTTTGAGCTTTAGGGTGAATTTTCACTTCCCCATACCAGCTGTATGCTGTTGATTTTTCACGTATATCAAGAGCATGTACTTTCAACATGACAGCATCACTTGCTAAATTCATATTCATAATTTCCATTGCTCTCCCTCAAGACTCTAAAACTAAATTTCATACAGACTAAACTGTATGAAATCAAATGCACTTGGTTGCATAGATTTCCTGTGTTTTGTTTCAGTCTTCTTCCTTTCACACATTGTACTCATGGGTTTAAACTACATTCCTGCTCGCATTCCTCCACAATCCTGCCAAAAATCTCTCACTAATAAGAATGTGGTATGGCTTTGACCAATTATCACTGCAATACATTATTAGGAAAAACATTTGCAGTTTTTTCCCCCTCCAAGACGGTGTGCGGTGCTCATTTTTTGACCTGAATGTGTCATTGGCAGCTGCTCTCCTTTCAGGTGGGTTTGCCCTCTCCATGTGCTTTTTTAGAATGAAAAACTAAAACCACAAACTAAAAACTAACTAAAACCAACTCACTACTTACTAAAAAATCCTAGATAACAATGTCGTAACATTCTGCACACAGCTTATTTGGCCACAAACCTTAATTTCCAAAGCATGTGTTGCATGCTGCTGTTCAGTGATAGTTAAGATTTCTAGATTTTTTGCAATGGCAGCAATTTTGAGTCTAGCAGCAGCATGTTGTTCCCCATCTCTCTCTCCTCTTGTTTCCTGTTTCTATAATAAAGGCATAAAATGCCCACAAAAATATATTTAGTAAAAAAAAGAAAAGAAATAATAATAAAAAAAAAAAAGAAATTATCGAATGTCAGCCAGAGATGACTAATCTGTTTCCTAGTAGATGTACTTTTAATCATCCAGGTACACTGACACGGGCCAATATTTTAACCATGCTGTTCCCATCTAGGGCTGAGTTCCAATAGGTGCAATTTGGATCCTGTTCTCATTAAGAAAAAAAATCCAGAGTTTCTAATTTATAACTTTAAAAAATCTTTACTCATTATTTTTTAGTAGGAAAAAAAAAGTCATGTATAAATCTTTTATCAGGTGCTGACAGTGGCTTTTGTTGGCTGACATGACAAACACTTACAGCAATAGAGCTGTAACACATTAAACTTAAAGGGGACCTATTATGCTAGCTCTATATTTTTAATGCAGCCCCTCAGTTCAGCCTCTGTCTCTAACAGGCAGTCTTAGCTCCTGTCTCTTTAAGGCCCCCCTCCAAATGAGCCCACTCTGTTCTGATTGGCCAGCTTTCTAGAAGTCTGCCAAGGGGCAGTCGTATCAGACTCATGTTAAGTTGCTGCTGATGCAAACCCAACATTCCGTGCTTTACTGCTTCATATTAAAAGCTTTTAAATGACTGAATAACAGGATACTTTTATTGTGAAGAATTTACAGGAAATTAAACACGTTCCTCACCGAATTAGTAGAGCTTTGTTAGCAGCGCTAAAAACCAGGCAACACACCAAGATATGGAGATATTTGGAGCTCTTTGTTGAGCGGATCAGTTAGAAATAATGCAGGGAGGGATAATATAAGCAGAAAGAGCCACAGTGATGATGATGTTTGATGAAGAGCTTCAGATGACCAGCACACCTCCAACAGGTCCTACTGTGTAATGGAAAAACACTCACAGCATGCCAGCTCAACTCCAGTCATGGCTTGGTGTGACTAACCCCAAAACAATGGAAAAACACCATAATGTTAGTGGAACAGTGAACTCACGCGTTGTGTGTGGAGCAGATGACCATATAAAGAAATCAGTCATGAGCCGACGTCAGCTCAGACTGAAAGTAGAAAAAAACTTTGGAAACTGCAGCAGTCTGAAGCCGGTGCTTTTTGCTCACAGGGATTACTTTTACATACATTTACCTCATTATTTGACTCTTTGGTCTCGTTTAATATGAACATCCAACATTGTAACATTATATAAATGACTGAAAATAAAGAAAAGCAGGTCCCCTTTAATTCCAGAGGTAACTTGACAACAGGCCAAATGTCTGTTTCTGGTTAATGTGCTCTCTCTACAGCCTCAGAATTAGATGCTATCAAACCCCAACCCTATTTGCATCACAAGTGAATAGTGAGCACCCACATCGTCCTGGAGAAAAACAAAACAAAACTGAAGCTTCCAAACCGTTGAGAATATATGGACATTGCCATTTTTAAACCTGTGAGCACAAAGAATCAAGTATGCATGTTTTAAGGGCACATATACAGTTTTGAGCAAGAGCAGGGCAAATCTGTGCATGAGACGTTTATATTTAAGTAGGAGGGAAAGGATTTTGAGGGAGAGCACTGGGGAAAAATATGAATGTACAGAATCATGTTCTCAAGTTGCTCTTGATATACAGCAGGAAGAAAAACACCATAGAGCTGTGGAAGTCAACCCATGACAGTGAGAGGCCAGTTTATCAGAATATTTCATCTAAAGACATGTCTTGTATAAAAGGTGGAGCAGGTGAAGCGTGTGGGTGGGTTTATTTATTAAAATGATTTGTATAAGGTGGAGAAACATGATTTGAGTGCAGATGAAATGTTCTGAGAAAATGTCTCCTGGAGTGCGAACAGAGAGTCCAGAAAGAAAAGAGAAGAAAGAATGCCACTGTTTCTTGAGAACTGTTAATTGAAGATACATAAAATGGCGCCGATATTAGTACAATGATTTTCAGAGAGGGTTGTACACAAAGTTGAATATGGAGAAAAGAATACATTTCCAGAGAAACACCAAATTAAAACCAAATTCTTAAAAAAATGAAGAAAATAAATCAAATGAGTAAAATGCAAAAAAAGGCTTTTTTGCTTTAGGGGGAAAAGTGTCTGAGGGAAAATAGATTCTCCAAACTTACTGCTTTTTTGTTTTCCTTTTTTTCTTTTACTGTTGCTTTATTCAGTAGAGAGTGGCAAGTAGCCTACAGAACAGAGATGAGCACAATCATGGTCACAGCACCAGCTTTTACACGCACGCACGCACGCACGCACGCACGCAGCACAGCCCTAACCACTCCAGGTGTACAAACATTCGCATCTAGTAAAACAGAAAAAAAATGTCAAAACTGCTGTTAAAAAAGTTCATTGCTGCTCAGGGGACTTGAAGCGTGTCCATGCATGCGCTGGTGTGGTTCGAATTCTTTTAGTGTGTGTGTGCCTACACAGCTGCAAAAGGAAATCCAAAATGGAGAATGAGAAATCAAAGATGTTACCAGATGGAAAAATACAAAATCTGTGATCAGAGACCCAAACCACTTTATATGGGTGTATGTATTAGGCATTTTTCATTAGTAGCTAATTTAACACCTTAACAATGTTGTCTATTAATTGAGCTGTTGAGTGCGAGCAGAGAAGAGAGCTTCCTTTCCAGTGTAGGAAGGGTGTGGCAGCAGCAGCGTGTGAAGCTGCTCAGACATTTAGGTGGAAATGAAAGCCAAACTCAGTGTTGTGTTCACTCAGTAAATGTGTGTACTGACCATTATATTGATATTTCTGGTGACACCAGACAGTCAGTTGTCATTCCCCTATGCTGTGGTCACACCTAGTGCTTCATTGTGTCATTTATAAGTGTAGATGTGTGTATGGATACCCCTACCAATGTCAAGGTGTTGCTCAATTGTGCCCTCCAATATTTCTAACATCTTAAACAATGTTGTCATTTGAATTCCACATAGGGTAAAGAAGTTGGCAGGTTTATATATTTCCTGCAAAACCAAACCAAGCCGACATTCTTTGTGTCACTGGTTTCAAACTGAACAATGTACAGCTAATGCAGCTGACAGACATGTAAGCACAGAACTGCACAGATGATTTTCTTCTCCTCTGATTAATCCAAACTTGATGTGTGCATAATAGAGTCTAGACACAATGGCAATGCAGAGGAAATGTACTGACAGAATAGGTGTGATCACAGCCGTAGAGTCAGTACCTGTTTATGTTTGCACTATTACATGTGTGACAGGAGAATCATTGCAGTGTTATGTGTGAGAATTTTACCCAATAGTCCATTAACACTGCAGTAAAGCCTGTCTGGCCCCGGCCTCATCCTGCTAGTTTTTGCCATCAATCACAAAATCTCATCAGATACTACATCCACTGTTGACATATACTACATAGTACCTCTTATAGGTGCAATGCAGTAAAAGCAGCAGCCAAGGGTGTAAATTACTATATATTACTTTTCCATATGAAGATCTGAATCTGTGTTTCTGGGAGTTCTGTGTTTTTTTTCCAGTACTCCCTGCAGTTTCCTTGCACATGCTGCTTTGGTAACTCATTAGACCAGTTTGCTGTGTGAGTGTACAAAGCTGGAGAAATCAATGTTTTGTTCATGTGTTTTGAGTGCAAGTTTTTGATTATACTTCAGAAGACAGTAGCTTCAAACCTGCATTAACTGATTTTCTTGATGACTTGGGGGAAGCGGAACAAGCTGTAAAAAACATCTGACATAACTATAAAACAACAAACTTATAGCCAACTTTCAGCAGACACAAAGTAACATTAGCATTCATTTGGAGTTGTGTTTCTGTTATTCACTCTCTTTTAGCTCTTTAACTCCTGAGAAAAATATCTGGCTCTTTAGATGCTAGATGCTCCTTAATGTTCACCAGCTAGTCACTAACTGTGTGTGTCAGCTGTTTGGTGCTGGGTAGGTAGTGTGCAGTGGGTTTAGCAGAGCAGCTGGACACAAGGTTGGTGAGAGAGGAGTCTGAAAACCAAAACAATGAGCTCAAAGACACAAAAAATATGTGAAAAACAGTGAAGTTGGCAATGTACATTATATACTGCTGCTGCCAGTGACATTTTTTATACACACACACACACATTATTTATTTATATATATATATATATATATATATATATATATATATATATATATATATATACATACACACACACACACACACATACACATATACACACACACACACACATACAGTACAGGCCAAAAGTTTGGACACACCTTCTCATTCAATGTGTTTTCTTTATTTTCATGACTATTTACATTGTAGATTCTCGCTGAAGGCATCAAAACTATGAATGAACACGTGTGGAGTTATGTACTTAACAAAAAAAGGTGAAATAACTGAAAACATGTTTTATATTCTAGTTTCTTCAAAATCGCCACCCTTTGCTCCGATTACTGCTTTGCACACTCTTGGCATTCTCTCGATGAGCTTCTAGAGGAAGTCACCTGAAATGGTTTTCCAACAGTCTTGAAGGAGTTCCCAGAGGTGTTTAGCACTTGTTGGCCCCTTCGCCTTCACTCTGCGGTCCAGCTCACCCCAAACCATCTCGATTGGGTTCAGGTCCGGTGACTGTGGAGGCCAGGTCATCTGCCGCAGCACTCCATCACTCTCCTTCTTGGTCAAATAGCCCTTACACAGCCTGGAGGTGTGTTTGGGGTCATTGTCCTGTTGAAAAATAAATGATCGTCCAACTAAACGCAAACCGGATGGGATGGCATGTCGCTGCAGGATGCTGTGGTAGCCATGCTGGTTCAGTGTGCCTTCAATTTTGAATAAATCCCCAACAGTGTCACCAGCAAAACACCCCCACACCATCACACCTCCTCCTCCATGCTTCACAGTGGGAACCAGGCATGTGGAATCCATCCGTTCACCTTTTCTGCGTCTCACAAAGACACGGCAGTTGGAACCAAAGATCTCAAATTTGGACTCATCAGACCAAAGCACAGATTTCCACTGGTCTAATGTCCATTCCTTGGGTTTCCTGGCCCAAACAAATCTCTTCTGCTTGTTGCCTCTCCTTAGCAGTGGTTTCCTAGCAGCTATTTGACCATAAAGGCCTGATTCGCGCAATCTCCTCTTAACAGTTGTTCTAGAGATGGGTCTGCTGCTAGAACTCTGTGTGGCATTCATCTGGTCTCTGATCTGAGCTGCTGTTAACTTGCGATTTCTGAGGCTGGTGACTCGGATGAACTTGTCCTCAGAAGCAGAGGTGACTCTTGGTCTTCCTTTCCTGGGTCTGTCTTCATGTGTGCCAGTTTCGTTGTAGCGCTTGATGGTTTTTGCGACTCCACTTGGGGACACATTTAAAGTTTTTGCAATTTTCCAGACTGACTGACCTTCATTTCTTAAAGTAATGATGGCCACTCGTTTTTCTTTAGTTAGCTGATTGGTTCTTGCCATAATATGAATTTTAACAGTTGTCCAATAGGGCTGTCGGCTGTGTAGTAACCTGACTTCTGCACAACACAACTGATGGTCCCAACCCCATTGATAAAGCAAGAAATTCCACTAATTAACCCTGATAAGGCACACCTATGAAGTGAAAACCATTTCAGGTGACTACCTCTAGAAGCTCATCGAGAGAATGCCAAGAGTGTGCAAAGCAGTAATCAGAGCAAAGGGTGGCTATTTTGAAGAAACTAGAATATAAAACATGTTTTCAGTTATTTCACCTTTTTTTGTTAAGTACATAACTCCACATGTGTTCATTCATAGTTTAGATGCCTTCAGTGAGAATCTACAATGTAAATAGTCATGAAAATAAAGAAAACACATTGAATGAGAAGGTGTGTCCAAACTTTTGGCCTGTACTGTATATATATATATATATATATATATATATATATATATATATATATATATATATATATATATATATATATATATATATATATATATATATATATCTTGTGTGTGTGTGTGTGTGTGTGTGTGTGTGTGTGTGTGTGTGTGTGTGTGTGTGTGTGTGGAGTACTATCTCACCTGTAGGACCATAAATGTTTTTGTTTCTTTGTATAAGTTTGAAATTTCATTTGAGGACGACACTTTTACATTTTAAAAATGCAGATGTCTCTGTGAATGGAGTGACTGCCGACTCTTGTTACAGAATGTGCCTGTCACTTTACAACGGAGATGTATTTTGTGTTAACACATTGCAAACCCACTAAACATTTCCTCTAATGGACTGATAATAGGATTTTTTCCAGTTTCTGGAAGTGGGTCATCTTTAAAGTGCTTTAACTGTTTTTTGGTTTATCTACTACAGACTGTGTTTAGGTATTTACAGAACAGCTGCACTTCTACAGTGAGGAATAAAAAATTAACTGATGGCAAAAACCAAGAAAATAAGGTCCTGGTTTAAAGTGACTTAAATGAAATTTAATTTTCCCATGATGTTTGAGGTCCTTGCCTGCCCTGACATTATAGTATAAAATCCTGGGGAGTAAACACTGAGCGTGTGGAAACTCTGGGACATGAAAATGATCAAACAGAACAGCAGAATCTATATAGCTGCAAGATATGTACAGCTGTGCACTGATGTGTGTGATGTAGAGAGCAGTGAGGTGAGCGGCATCAGGAAACCTCAGAGTGGAGAGGCAGGAGCTTGAAATGTGTAAGTGACACTGCACACAAACAGATAAGGGCAGGGGGGCAGCGTGAGCAGCTGGTGGCCATGGTGGAGGGGGGGGGGGGGGTCTACCTGGTAGAGACAGTGGCAGACGCTGCGGAGCTGTGGGGGGAACTCGCTGGATGAGCCAATGATGGCCTGGAAGAAGCGCTCAGTGATCTGCAGCAGGTTCCTCTGGTTCTCCTCCAGGTTCTCACACTGTTCCAGTCTGATGGGAGAAACAACCACATCCTGTAAATGTCTCAGGCTATCACTGTCAGCTCCTGTTTTACAGCTGGTATAAACACTTTTATATTTCTTAGGCTTCACAATTCAAAACACACCATGGCTGGTATGTCTAAATCTAAAAAAAAATGGGCTTAGGAATGGTCCTAAATTTTGACTTATGAGTTAAGAAATGTGTAGGAGTAATAAGGACTCAGTAGATTTGTATAGAGAAGCTTGAAGTAGAGACTGAAAGCACATACACCCCTCTCTCTTACTTTCACCCTCTAATTCTTTCTGTCTTTTTTTTTGGTTAGAAGTATTGTTAAAGGATATGACTGGCAATTTTCTATATTTTTCTTATTCTCAATAAATCTCATGTGCAGAGCCAAACCCACAATGAACTCATCCTAAGTATTGTGTGTGTATCAAAGACTGATATATCTTATTCCTCTGTGCCGTAGACCTCCGCTGTTGTCCAAAAACTATTAAAAACATGTCTATGAGCCACACCGCTGATCTGGGTGACATGTTCCTTCATTCCTGAAGACAGTGGCTACCATAGCTTGTTTAGAAACAGCTCTGTAAAGGGAACCGTGTTTCCGCACATGTGCAGTGGCAGGTTACTATATTGTTGCTATTTTTACCCAGTGCAGCGGTGTGGCTCAGTGATGTGTGATCGTTTTTGGACAACAACGGAGGACCACAGCACAGAAGAATGAGATTTATCAGCACATGAGATTTGTTGACAATAAGAAAAATATAGAAAATCACCAGCCTTATCATTTAAATTACTTTCCATCCCTGATAGGCACACTAGTTTACCAAAGCTGGGCAGTGTTCAACTCACATCCAACCCTGGTCCAGAGGGTGTTGAAAGAGGATCAACTGATGTGTGTCAGGGTGTCTGTACAAATGGGGTATCAGACAATTTGAATAGTGGATAACATTGCCACCAGTGTTCCACATAGTGGACGCATGGACCAAGTTTGGTCAGGTTTGAACCATGCACTGGCAAGAGAGACAAATGTCACTGAAGGATTTTCTACTGTCTGTTTTTATCTGTTTGGTTTGTTCTCTTTTTGGAATTTCAGTTTTGTGGCAAATGTCAAACATACATGTACACAGTTCTCCATTGGTTATCTGTTGTAGTCAATATTTTGTAATAAAGTCATAAAGAAGTAGAAAAGGGCTCAGGCTGGAGTCAGGTAATGTGTGGAAAGAACATTTCTGAATGTGTAATACAAGATTAGGGAACACAAGTGGTAGTCACAGCACCACCATGTGGACAGTGTGTACATTTCTAAAGCCTGAAAAGTGAATGACATTTCTAGTTTATGAGCGATGTTTAGCTGCTGTGTGATTTATGAAATGTTAACTATATGAATATGACCTATTGTCATAGCAGTGATGCAGGCTCTTACCTGGTGGGGTCCACCTCAAAACTGATGTGTTCAGGTGTGGTGATGACTCCTCTTAATAAAGGTTCCAGTAGCTTCTGCAGGTATGCTGCCCCGTACACCTGAAGTAAGACACCACACATAGCTCAGTGAATAATGTACATGCAACCAAATACAGTTGGTGTTTTTTAATTATTTCATCAAGTATTCCAGTTGAACATGTAATCTAATAATGTCTACATGTTTAGATGTTTTTATGCAGATCTCAAGTGACTTGCTATTTTATACCTTGAAACAGAAGGTCATTATTTTGCTGGCAAGGCTGTTTCCTCTGAAGAGTGTCTGCATGGAGTCGGCCAGCTCCACCTCTTTGGAGAACATGTTCCACAGCAGCTGGTAGAGGAGGTGGCGGGAGTCGAACAGTGTCACCAGGACCCGGGCTAGCTCATCCTTGAAATACCAGAAAGAACATCAGTTTCAGCCCTGCCATTCCCATAGCTAAAAACAGTTGTGGTACAATGGTTTATCTGTATATATACAAAGAGGCAAACAGTGTAAACCCAGGGTTTGTAATGGCACAAAGAAAACCAAGATTCCCTGCAAACTCAATCAATTTGTTAATAGACCTCAAACTTTTAGACCAACAATGCTAATATTACAGTTTTAAATGGGAAATCAACAACCATAATGGTTGGCCAGAAAATTGCTGGTAACTTGGAAGTTTCTTGGCAAGACTTGTGTAATTTGGTGGTAGTTGTAGGGAAAGAAGTCAAAATTCTCGCACAGTTATGTTGACTTTATAAGCAGTTGTTGATTTCCAGAAGAATTCTCTTTAAAGAATAGGTTAAAAAAAAAAAAAAAAAAAAAAAAAAAAAAAAATATATATATATATATATATATACACACACACACACACACATTTATCAGCTCTTTTCTAGGACACTATAGGGAACTACAGAGAAATGTTACCATCTCCTGCTGCACTGTTCTGTTAGTTGAAATTTTAAGGATGTTGCATTATTCAACTATTTGAATCAAATACTGTCTACTAGTCTGAACACATATTGAATGTTGAATGAAGGTAGTTTAACATTATGTAAAACTGACACATCACAGGTGAAACTCCTAAATCTAGAAGAGCTACTCACCCACTGGGACCCAGGAACAACATTAGCCAGTGCCATGGCGATGGGAAGCTCTCCCTGGTCTCCCATCATGGTGACCAGCTCCACCAGCCTCTCAAAGCGGTCCGCCAGCACCGTCTCAGCCAGCGTGTCAAACTCTGTCCCCTGCTGCAGGATCTTGGTAAGCACTTCCATGAAGGTGGCTCGAGTCTGCAGGTCTTTGTGGTAGCCCAGACCTGGGGGGGGAATTTTCCCCAATGTGATGTAACCTCTGTGCACACAGCAACATTTTTTAAATGCTGCATCAGATAGTTCAGTAATATGGTTGACTTACCGATGGAGTGCATGAGGCCGCTGTCTACGTTAGCATTGAGGAGGTTGGACATGGCCAGAACAGTGCAGTGGCGAAGTGAGGCCAGGCGGCGGGACATTCCTCTCTTGCGCCCCCCAACTGCCTGGCCCTCATCCTCCACCTCACTGCAGTCATTCAGCAGGTTCATGAACAGGGTGAAGTACCTGCACACCACCACAACAAAAACAGCAGTGTCGTTAGAAAAGGCTTCTGTAATTTACCACCAGGTACAGGAGGCCAACATGGCCGTTTTCATTTATATGGATTCTTATTCCATCAGTAAATGGTAGTTTATAGCAGATTTAATAGTGACTCAATGCAGTAGAGTTTGGCTCACACATTTGTTCTCAGAGGGCCATGACTGTGGATAGATGTACTACTGATGATCTTGTCCCTGTATTGTGCCATAAAATGAGGGAAAGCAAAGAACTGCTCACACAATGTAAACCACAACAGTGTGGAACAGAAAGACACCTGCTGTGTGAGGCCATTAAAAAACATTCTGCGCCCCATTTTGTCTCGTGTCTACATCCTCGACCTTATTTCTATGTGATGTGATTGTACCATGTCCTGCAGAATATGCATTTCTTCTGACAAATAAAGTTCACTGTTCTCTTTTAGTACATTGTGTTTCTTAAAAGACAACATAAGGTAGATTCTAGGGCTGTCCCTGACTCAGGATTTTCAGTCGACTCAGAGTCGGCACTTCAGACCAATCGACTTGGGATGAGGTGTATTCTCATCTACAGTATGTTTCTATATATTTATCTTGCAACATATATTTTGTTCTTGTAGGCCTACACACTAAACATTATATTACTAAACGGTTTGTTTCTTCAATACAGCCTCCTATGAGAAATGTTATTCATGTAACAGTAAGGAGGAAAACATGATTGGATTTTAATATAAGAATACAAAGAAATTGATTTTTTTGTATTTTTGTGGCATATATTGTTAAATAGGTGCACAATATGACCAGGGATATGATCTAAAAGGGTTAAAAAGGCATTTCTCATCTCAACTTCAAATGAATATGCAGATAGAAAAGTTCATAAAGCTTACAACATGTGGTCAGTTTTGTTGTAAGGAAGGGTCTCAAGCCTGTATCTTTCATCCAGTAACAAAGCCCCCTACATGACAATTCCAAAGCAAATGGAGTTATCCTGTTACCTACGGTCAGTAATTTGCAGCAACCCAAATAACCGTGTGTACAAGAACAATTCGTGAAATTACATGCTCAGAATAAAAGCTGCGTGAAGGCTGTCATTTTCAAATTCTTAAGTTCTCATAATTAGTGGTATTTTCCATTCATTGTTTTTCAATTTTGAGTGGCGTCTGTGTTCTTACTTGAGGAAGAGCTGGGATTTGGCCTCCATCAGTTCCACTCCATCTCCCTCCTCAGGCTGCAGAGGAAGACCAGCAAGCAGAGACACGACTGCCTCCATACTGGCCTGGTCCAGGTCCCTGCACACCACACACAACCACACACAACCACACACAACCACACACATGGATGAGGAAATGGTAAGAAGTGAGCTCTCTTGTTTTCGCCTCAGTTGCTGTATTGTGAGGAAATGTGTAACTGAGCTGTACCTCGTCAGGCACTTGATGTCATCATCAGCAGCTTGGTTGGAGGTTCCCATCACCCAGTCAGTCAGGTACTCCACCATCTTGTTCCTACAAACAACAGAGCAAGAATGACAGCTCCAAACTGACAAAAAGAAAAATACATCACTTGCTCTGAAGTAGTGAAAAACAACAGACTTTAAGGGACCAGGTTTAAGATTTGTCATTATTTTACAGGTGATGTGTGTGTAACTGTCACGAACCTGAACTTCATCTCCTGGCAGAAGGACAGGTCGTCACGTCTCTCCATCATCACCTCCACCAGCTGGCACAGCTTGGTTTTGATCTGGATAGCATGGACCACGTTACCCAGAATGCGCACATACCTGAGGGGAGGAATGCAGATCAATAAACCTAAAAACAGATGTTCTGTCTTAAAACTGTGTTAGTTAATTCTCTCAACATTTGGCTAACAAGAATATTTTTTTGCATTCCAAGAGCAGTCAGAATTTTACATTCAAATCTTCAGCCACAAATCACACTAATGCAATGTTTAAATGTTTTGTTTAAAGTATTTTACTTATATTTTTCTACATGTTAAATGTTCTTGTGCTGCTTGTACACTCTTGTGGATAATAAAGTTGTAGTTCCATTTTATTTTACTCTGTAGCAACTGAATCATACTGTATAAACCAAATAATGGATGAACAAAACATTCTTGCCTTTTTCTGCTTTAGTAAATTACTGTAATGTTTTTTTCTTAGCTTGCTTGTACTTGTTGCAAGCTAGACACAGAGTCTACATTACCCATGTTTGGGTAAAGCAGCTCCACGCTGATTTGTTGGAAGTTGTAGATAGCCTGAGGAGAGGCCGTTTCCCAGTAGAGAAGAAGTTACAATGTGTGTCACAGCTGCCTTCTAAATGTTTCACTGGAGCCTTAAAGGACCAGTGTGTAGGATTTAATGGCATCTAGCGGTGAGGTTGCAGATTGCAATGAACCGAGTATCCTTCACCCTCCCCTTCCAAGTGGGTAGGAGTACCTATAGTGGCTGCCAAATTTGTGAAAAACGTGAAAGGCCCTCTCTAGAGCCAGAGTTTTTTTGTTTTTTCTGTTCTGGGCTACTTTAGAAACATGGCGGTGCAAAATGGCGGGCTCCGTGGAAGAGGACCTGCTCCCTATGTAGATATAAAGGGCTCATTCTAAGGTAACAAAAATACAATGACTCATATTTTCAGGTGATTAAAACATACATATGAATGTTATATTCCATTTCTGCCAAGTCTGCTCCACTAGGTGCCATTAAATTGTGCCATTAAATTCTACACACTGGACCTATTTTCTCTATCAGCTTCCTACATGAACAGTTTTCGTTATTTCATTATTTCAGGTTGTTGTGTTTTTCTCTGTGGGTGAGGTTTTATTTTTTTTTCGGGGGGGGGGCTCTGTTGGATAAACTTAAGTGCATGCTGGCTACTGCAGAGCCAACACATGTAGCCACTGTAGGTACAAATCCAGCTTTACTCCATCAGTTTGTGTTTGTATGTCAGTGTGAGTGCTAACCTGACCAGGTTGAGCATCATGGTCTCAATGCTGGCCTGTCCCAGGTGTTCAGAACTGCCCTCTGTGTGGTTATCCAGCAGGTTCTTCATAATGGCAATAGTCTGCTCCACAAACTGGGTGTTAGTGTCATTGATAGGAACCTGGAAGAGAGCAGAGTCATGGAGCACATTTCAGATACACATCTGTGAGGCCATACACAATCTAAAACTGCTATGCTACAAATATACAGTCACTGAGCCCTTTATTAGGAACACCTGTGCAATCTAATGCAATCCAATACAACAGATCTGCCATAAATTCTACTTTTACAAAGCTTATACATGTTCAGTTTTTGTTAACATTGTCAGAAAGATGATAATTCTACTTTATGTTGATTACCATCAATATTTTATCAATACAACCAGATTTGTGATGGGGGGTAAAATTTGTCTGCGCTCACCGGTCCCTGTGTGTCAAAGAACTTTCCGATGCTGTTCCTCAGCTTGTTAAAGAGCATGGGGTAGAGGGCGGGGCTGAGCTCCAGCCCTAGCAGGTCCTTGACGTTGGTGCGAACGTGAAGGCCGACCCGATCATGGCCGCACACCAGCAGGGCCAGCAGCCGGTCCAGGAAGCGGCTGACCGGCGTCTCGCTGGAGGCCGACGAGGAGCAGGAGGTGGCCGAGGCCACAGGGTTGGACACCTCGCAGGGGCCCATGGAGATCATGGAGTGTTTGCGTTCGCTCATGGGGCCCATAGGTGGACTATAGGTGGCTGGGCCGGGGGTGCTGCGCTGCTGCAGGCACACACCTCCCAATGCACACAGGAAGCCGGTCATGTTGATCCACTCCTGCTGTGGGGGTACAGAGAAACACTGAGTGGCAGAAGCACTACACACTACAGCTGTACACAGTTTTTGTTTGTTTACAGTGCACAGGTTCACATTTTAATCAAGCACAAGACCAATTAATTTCAAAAAACCACAACAAGAAAGAAAGATTTCAAAACACATTGACTTAAACAGGTAAGTAGTTTAGGTTAAGCAGCAGCTGTTGTAGGAAATACGTGTTGCCAACTTAGGCTACATCCACACTAAAATGTTTTCATTTGAAAACACATTTGCTATGTTTACGCCTAGCGTCCACACTACTCTGGTGTTTTCGAACCCCTAAAACAAAAACTTTTGAAAACGCTGCTGATGCTGTTTTAGTTTGAAAACTCGGGATTGCATTTTAGTCTGGATGGGCAGTAACAGAGACTTTTGAAAATGATGACGCAGAGACCCATATTGCTTCCTGATTGGGTCTTATCAGTCACAATGTGTCCTTCTGATTCATCACGCCCCTATCAGATGACCCTTTTCCGGAAGAAAAACAAACAACATCAGCCTAACAACATCAGCCTTGACTACCAGTGGTTAATTCAACATGGATAACGAATTACAGGCATTACTGACCTTGTTGTCTATGCTAGCAGCTGTTGTGCAGTAAAATTCTACATTTTATAATGCTACTACTGCCTACATGCGCAGGAGGCAAGCTATTATTTGAGCGATTTGCGTCAATTCCTTTGTCTAGCGGTGCATGCCCAATGTATGTGAATGGTCATGTGATAAGCGTTTTCAGATGCATTAGTATGGACGGAGATTATTTCTGAAACGGTGCTAAAACACTTGTGTGGACGGAGATCGTTTTTGTTTTAAAACATTGTTTTAAAATGAAAACGTATTAGTGTGGACACAATCTTATTGATTGTCTTGCTAGGTTTGGCAACTTTTAAGTGCCCTTTATCAACTTCTGTCTTTGGGCAGATATTAGCCCATCTGCTGTACAGATTGTGAATGTGCTCTGACTGCTCTCACCCTACTCACTGTGGCTGTGGCTGTCTGGACTGAATTCAGTGAGTAGGATGTCAACCAATCATTAGCCAGACACTGTTCCCAAAGACCAATCATTAATCCTCATTGTTTACTGAGGAAGCTCTTCTCTCTAGTTTTGTTACAAATGATTTCACTTGACTGTTTAACTTAGTTGGATTTTCTACTGGATTTGTTTACAAAAGCTTAGAGTTAGTTATTCCAGTGTGTGGATCCTCTTCATCAAAGATACTTGAGTTTAGCAGCCTATACAATAGCCCACATAAGTTTGGAAAATTACAGGCAACATTGGCAACACTGAAACGTAGAATTATCAACCACGGCTGAACATTCTGTGGGACTGGAAGTTTGTTTGAGTAGAGCTCCTGGAAAAACCTCAGCTTCAGAGAAAAATTAAAAGGAAAAAAAAAAAGTTTGAGATCTAAGGATGTGTTCAGTCCCACATTAGCACTGCTTGGAAAAGACCACTTGGTTGACAGGGGGTGTCCCAATGCACATGATTCCAGCAAAAAAACACGGAACAAACAAATAGATTTATGTAACCTTCTAACCTCGTTTTTGAAATCTGCTGTTGATATTTTATCCCTGTGCACACATCATCATATGAAACTAAATCCTCATCTTGGTTTATTAGGTACAACTAGACAGTTGGAATTCACATGATAAAATATATATTGACTGGAGTATTTTACACTTGACAATGTTTATTATAACATCAAAGAATTTTACAAAAAATCCAGACCTTATAACATTATTATTTCTATATATTAAATGAATAAATAATATGTATATTAAATAAAAAACATGAAGGGTTGTCTGATAAAAAAGTAGAATCTGGCCACAACTCAATGTAACATCATCTGGTAACACACTTTTTGATTTTTTTTTTAAGATGATGAAGAAACTATTCTGTAAAAGTAAGTAAAATGACTATTGAGCAGGTTAGCTGTTCAGCATAGGTTACCATGATGATTTATCCCTGTTAAAAGTGAGCCAGCTTCATGAAAACCTGAGTGAAGCCCAAAGATAGCTGCTAACACACTTATCTCGCTTCCTGGTACAGGACCCTGATGGACAGCGAAATGAAGCCCAGTCCACATTTTCATCACTCAAAAAGGTACAAAGAGAGGACCAACCCCTCTGTAACATGCTTACCTGCCCATCATCTGCCTTGTTTTTGGGGAAGTTGAGGATCTGTTTGGTAGCCTGGTCCCATTTACCATATGTGTCCTCCCAAGCCTGAAGGTGGAACCAACAGACATTAACAGCAGTGCATAAAGGACTGCTAGACAAATGCTGTGTCTGCAAACATGCCTTTAAGAAAACAAGACATTTGAGCTTTGATGTGGAGATTTTTCATAGAAATGTAGGATTGTTCTTATTTAACTTTATTTTCATTGATAAGATAAAACACTGAGAAATGTTCAAAAAACTTGCAATTTTCTCACAATTTTCTGAAAAAGTATTTAATGTCTTCATTTTGTTTTACCATTTAAAAAGATGAATCAGCTGCGAATTCTCCTAATTGGAAACTATGCCAGTAAATCATCTGCAGCCTCAGCCAGCAGTGATAAATGAAGGTAAGTCACTGGAAGAAAACAGAAAAACACAACTGTAATTTTAAATGAACATTACCCCAATGTTTCCTGGTGTGGGGTGCTCTATCCTCCTCAGCAAGGCCATCACCCTCTTCTGTAGGGTGGAGCGGCCTGTGAAAACAACACCCAAACCGTTAATTGAAAGTCACAGTCAAAGTTCTCAAGTTAGTAAAGCCTGTATGAGCTGTACAAAGTCCCAGAGAGAATCAGGAGCAATGTAGACACAGATTTAACAGGGTTCAGATTTTTTTGGCTGACCTGTTCCCATCATGTTGCTGACGGAGGCCAGCTCACTGAAGGTAGCGTAGTTGGGCAAGATGGTCTGGACAGGCACCTCGTCAGCAGCACTGCGGATGTCAGCCTCCTCACAGAGGTGGCGGAAACACGACATGGCCACCAGCACCGCCTCAGTGTCCGGACTCCACAGGAACATGTAGAGACACACCTCCAGCTTGGTCTGTGCATGCCGGCAGACAGGGATACCACCGCCCATCGTGGCACACTCCTGGAGGATCGAAGACACACTTTACACATAGCTGTCACGATCGTTGCAGGTTTGTTTGCATCAAGATTGATATGACTTGTTTCTTGAACTATTTTTAACTAACAGCTGTTTATTGCTGCATTAACAAACAGCTGTAACAAACCTTGTTCTTGAGCAGAAACTTGTTCCTGCAGATGAGGATCTCCCTCAGCCATTTGAGAACTTCTGTCCCGTTGACCATCTGCTGGCCAATCAGTTTACGGCAGATGAGGAAGAGCACTTGTGAACTGAAGAAAGACACAGGGGGAGGAGGGTCAGTATCCTGAACAGTTATGTATGTTAGTGCAGACTGTTTCGCACTCTCTCTCTCGTAAGAATCATGTTTTGGTTAGCCAAAGACAATTGGTGGACAATAAAGATCTATTCTATTCTATTGAAGATGATTGCTGTCTGTGCGTCAATGGTCAAAATGCAGATTCATAAAATGTAAAGAAATATGTAAAAACAGGGCTAAGCTAATTAGTCACTGTTTCCATGACAACACTAAACTTCCTGTTAAGCAGGATGGGAACCCTGGGGGTAAAATCTCAAAATATATTGACCAAAAAAATATCAAGAAAACTTACACCATCACTACATATTTTGACAGAACTAAGGCTCAGAATGTTCTAGGGCTGCAACTAACAATTATTTTCCATTATTGAATAATCTGTCAATTATTTCCTCATATAATATAATATATAATTTCTCAATAATGATCAGTCATTTGGTCCATAAAATGTCAGAAAATGGTGAAAGTCACAGTCTCCCAAAGCCCAAGATGCAACATAATATGTCTTGTTTTGTCCTGACCAACAGTCCACAAGCCAAAGATATTCAGTTTACTGTCATAGAGGACTAAAGAAACCAGAAAATATTCACATTAAGGAAACTGGAATTGCTTAAGCAATTAAATTTTATGTCGATCAACTAAACTATCGACTGTTTTACCAACATGGATCTATCCATTTCTATACAGATATTTGTTTAATAAAAACAATTGTACAACTTGGCCAATCAGTTTATATTAGCTTATCACATTACATTACAGTAGCAATCAAAAGTTTGGACACACTTTCTCATTCCCAAGTGTATGGGAAGGTGTGTCCAAACTTTTCACCGGTACTGTATATCTGGCTATTAAAGGAACAAGAAATGTCAAATACAGTATGTTTGAGGTCATTTACAAAATTGTTTTATTACATAGTTTGTCCACCAGCGAGCACTGACAAGTTGATTTTTCAAATGTTAAATGTCCCACTCACTGCATATCACAATTCTTTAATAAGGAAACATAAGGGGTTCTTAACAACACTGTTTATGTTATGTGTTTATGTTAAAACATGAATATCAGCTGATTCATGATCATTATCTGACTTTTTTTAATTCTCAAAATTCAGTATCAGTTGGGCTCTAATGTATAGCCTAAATTGTCATAAAGACGAGGACAACCTGAAATTTGGTGCCTTTGCCTGTAAATAAAGGGAGAGGAAAATGAATGGTTCATTTCTTGTTTACCTTGTCTAACAGTAGAAAATATAACATTAAAAGGTGAAATTAATGGTGGGATTGGGATCAAGTCTATTGTGCAGACTGATGCCAGATTGAATGTAATCAAAACTAAATATTGAAAAATACAAAGGGCTCTAAAGATGCTGCAGACGCTGTCACGTGAACCAGCACATCATGGCACAGCAGACACCCGTAGAGCCCTTCCCTCCTGTCTTTATGGAAAGATGAGACAATTGTTGAGTACCTGATGTCCCAGAACGTCTCTATAGGAGCATCAGGATTCCACAGCTCTATGGTCTCTGGCTGGTGCAGAACTAACAGAGCCTGGACAGAGACAGGAGAGAAGATAGGAGAGGTAGAGGACAAACCAAGAAAAGGAGACAGGAAAAAAATATTTTAAGTTTGTAGTAAAAAAAAAAATTTAAAAAACAATTATGCAATAAAGCTAAACAGGATTAAAGACAAATCACAAAGAATGTGATAGTTTATGTCCGAAATGAAATTTTGGACATAAACTATCACATAGACTCAACTCTCACCACTCTGCTACTCTTATTTTCTATTTTTAAACACAAATATTTTTTTCTTTTCTAAAAGTTAAATGAAACAGTGAATGCCACTCAAAACTTCCCGCACAGACGTTTCACATTCAAAGCATTCCAGCAGTTTAAAGGGCATGATTCCTCCCATTCCTGGCAGGCTTTTAATACGACACATCTGCAGGAAGTGTTGAAATAAAAGTCAGAGTATCCCTGCCACAGCTGCTTCAATTTAGATTATTCTTTTTTTATCCTTTGGTTTTTGAGTTGTTGAAATGTTCTTAATGTCCATAATGTTCACTGAAAATCTGACTTGTGAGAAAAAATTGAAAATTAAGTTAAAATTTGAGATTACAGGGAGGAAAAAAAAACTCTTCTTAAGGTCAGAATTCTACTGTCCTCTGCCATGAAAACGAGAAGCAAGAAATATGCAGAAACTGAAGGGTTAAAGGATTGTGCCTCTGACCTCCATGGCTTCTTGTGAGAGCTGAGTGGTGTTGGTTAGAGGCACTAGCTGCACCAGGCCGGTGATGAGCTCTGCTGTGCTCTGCATCTCTGGAGCTTGCTTCACTGGGTTCTAACACACAATACAGAAAAAAAGTATGAGCAAACTGCCAAGTCTGACAAATTCAGCTCAAAATGTAATTCCACTAAAAATGGTCTATGTAGAAATTTCAATAAAATTCATAGGTTACGGCAGCAGAGTCCTTATGACCTGATTGTCGTGACAGACTCACATGCAACATGAGTTTGGGGTCAGCGTGGATTAGTTTGACCAGAGCGAGGAGGAGGCACTTGTAACTTCGAGTGTCCAGTTCTGTGGCTTTCTCTTTGAACTTAAGGCTGGTGGTCATCTTCCCTTTGAATGTCAGACTCTGTGAGAGACAACACGGAGGACAGTGATAAGGTTCAGGAGCTGCAGTAGAGCACCTGAAGACTCTTAACAAGGAAAACACTTGGGAGCAAATTCAAGGGGTGAATTATACACTCACTTTCCTGTCTGACAGAAGTGTCTGTATTGTGTGTAAATTCAGTAAAGTCTCAGGTCCATCTGATTTAAGCAGCGACTGACAAATAAAGCAAATGTTACACTAATACTTCTGGGCATACTTCAAGGATACATATATTTTTCTTCATGTCAACAAATCTCATGGTCAGACCCAAACCATCAATAAATTGATCTACTAACAAGTATTGTATGTGTATCAAAGTCTGATATATCTTATTCCTCTGTGCTGTAGACCTTGTTATACAGTGACCAGCTGTTTTAGGAAATTACTGAGCTGTTTTGAAAAACATAAATTTGTGAGCTGTTTTTTAAAGATTTACAGTGGTGTCCAAAAGTCTGAGAACATTGAAAATCTCTAATATTTTCACATAAACCTGGAAATAATCAAAGTTTGAGGATTCAGAAACATTTAAAAGTTTTGACATGTAAAATGAAGAAATATTTAAGATTCTGCACTATTTCTAGGTCAGCAAATTTGTGGCATTGACCAACATAACTCCTTTGTACCTACAAAAGGTCAGATTTCCTTGAGTTGTATCCCTTCTATTGAAGCATGCGTTCAGATGATTCAGGTGGATCTGATCTACTCATCAGAGGCTCATTCAAGTAACTCAACTTGCTGCCAGTGTTCACCTGTTATAAACATGGCTGTGCCTCAAATTTCCAGCAGATCATTGCTTACTAAGTAGCATTGTGATAATGGAAAACATGGAATCAGAACTAAGTGTCAGAAGTCAAATTGTTATTCTAAGCAAAGAGGGGCTTTCTCGGCATTGATGCATGGCTAGACTAAAGGTTTCTAAGGGGGCAGTGCATGGAACTCTAAAACACTTGGCAGAAACTGGATCAGTTGTATCCAAAGCATGATCAGGCAGACCAAAAATGAACACAACATCAGAGGATCAATACATCAAGCCTAGCTCCCTGAGAGATTGAAAAGTAACTTCATCACAGATACAGAATTTGCTAAATAAAGAATGCAATCAGCAAAAGTACTGTCAAATGAAGGCTGTCTTGTAGTGGTCTGAGAGAATGAGTAGCAGTTTCTAAACCACTTCTCAGCAGGGGAAACAAGGACAAACACTTAGAGTGGGCTAAGAGATACCAGCACTTCACAGTGGATGACTGGAAAAAAGTCCTATTTACTGATGAACCCAAGTTTGAGATTTATGGCAGTAACAGAAGGGTGTATGTAAGGAGATAAAAAAGAGAGAGAATGATACTGCAGTGTATCAAACTGACAGTGAAACATGGTGGTGGGAATATTCAAGTCTGGGGGCGTTTTGCCCACTCTGGAGTTGGACACCTGCATCAAACTGAAGACACCCTGACCAAGGAGAAGTAACACTCCATTCTTCAGAGACATGCATATCCTCAGGTTTGCATCTTTTTGGAGGATTCATATTGCAGCAGGATAATGACCACAAACACACCTCAAAGAACGACTTCAAGACCAAAGAAGACCAAGGTGTCCTGACTGTTATGGACTTTCCTCCACAGTCACCTGACCTCAACCCCTTTGAACAGTTATGGGGGCACTGGAAGACTGAGAAAGCCAAGCACTGTGTGACATCACAAGAAGCTCTTTGGAACATTGTCAAATAATGCTGGGATAACATGGGACATCAGGTTTTACACAAACTTGTGGAGTCCATGCCAGCTCGAGTGCAAGCTGTGATTAAAGCAAAAGGGGACATACAAAATGCTAAGATATTCTGAAATTCATGGACATTTTTCAATTAAACTTTTCATTTAAATTGTTAAGCTGATATTATCTTTTGTAATGAAAAAAATTGGTATTAAATTCAAAACTAATGCAAAATGGAAATATCTTGAGTAGTGGTCTCAGATTTTTGGATCTCACTGTATGTCTTCAGTAGGAACCAATGGGCTTGGAGTTGAGAGCCACAGACTGAGTAAGGAAGAACACATTGTTGGTTTGGGTCTGCACATGGCATTTATTGGGTCATATTTTTGTATTCCTTTCAGGCAATATCAACATTAGAGCTAGAATAATGTATCAGCAGATATCAGCTTATTGCACATGTATAGGTATTGGTGTATATGTTGGCCAATAAATAACGAAATAGCAAGAAATTGCAATATAGAAATAACAAACTAGGTTTGAGGTCATTTAAAAACAGCACTGCCATTACATGTCTACCATGGAGTACTGACAGGTTGCTTTTACAATGTAAAATGTTCCACTCACTGTGTATCTTGGTCACAAGTTCGAAAAAGCTACAACTTTACCCTGGCTGTAATACGTTAAATGTAGTAATCGTCCTCTCACCGGTGTCATGCGTAGTGGAGCGTGGGTGCCAATGCCTTGCACCACCCGGTTGAGGGTGTCTGAGAACATAAAGCGAAGCTCACCGGAGTAGCAGTACACTGCATCGATCTTAGGCCACCAGTCCAGATGAGACTGAAAGCAGACAACACAGGATGAGAAGTGACAAGTGAAGAAACTACATGTTCTATCAACACATCTGAAGAAGCTCTGCAGACATACGTTGGTGATTATTCTGTGCAACGAGTTGACCAGGACGAAGTGAAAGGTGGAGGGGGAGGAGGCGGCCAAACAGACCTTCAAGACAAAGAAAAAAATTATCAAAGTTGTGTCCACTGGATTACCCAGAGGATCGTGTTGTAGACTGACAAAGCAAACTTCAAATGATTATTTCAGTCCACCTTAAATTGCTGGTTGTTGTGAGGATTAATGCGGAAACAGGAGACGAAGCAGTCCATCATGAGCTCCACATCAGCGTTCTGACTGCCCGTCCCCCTCCAGAAGGGTTTGGCTGGGTTGAACAGCAAAGCCTGATGGGACAGGGAGGGCCACAGGTCACACAAGGCCATTCAAAGGCACATCCATGGCAAAATATACTTTTCACAATAGGCTCATACAAAGCCACAGAGTAATCTATAAGAGAAAATAACAGTAGTGGTCATAACAGTAACTGTCGCTCTATATAAAGCAAGGAAGCTCTGTATGTATGTCTGTATGTAAGTTTGTCCTTCGCATATCTCGAGAACCGTTCATCCAATCTACTTCATACCTGACAGGTGGATTGCTGGGAAAACAAGGAAGTGCAATGTTGATATGTAAAGTTGTTTGGATGAGTAGTTCTCAAGAAATATATTAAAATATCTCATAAATAACATTAAAAACTAAAAGAGGCAAAGCATGAAGATATGAATGTACCAATCTTGATATCAACTTAACGCAGATACTTTATATCAGAGTATATGATGGCTGATCAGTGATAAGAAATGTCAGTAGAGAAATATCAAAGACATGTTAGGTCATTTAGAAACAGTATCTCCTTTACATAGTTTTTTCCACTAGAGAGCTGACAAGTTCATTTGTACACTGTAAAATGTCCTGCTTTCTACATATCTTGATCAAGATTCTTTGATGAACAAAGTTAAAGGATCCTTATCAAAAAGGTTTGTGATTGTCACATGTTTGTTAAAAAAATATTTTTGACCAATATATCACTATAGAATTTTTACACTCTCAAATACTGATATCTTGAAAAATACTGTGTTGGGCAAAGATACTAGTGACAGTAAAGACGTACATGTATTTTGTGTTTCTCAAAAGTGACATATTGGTCCAATTCACTGATTTTAATGGGGAGAAATAAAGGATTGTTGCCCATCAGACAAAGTGCAACTGTATGACCCAATGTAAGAAAGCCTCCTTTACCAAAAATGTAGCAGCAAAAAGAAAACCACAACCCCATCTCAAATCATTTTCCTAGAGTACCTTACACATGAACTTTGTTTCTAATGAATCCTCTGCTCCTCGAATACAACATGACCTTTTTATTTGGATACCTGCAGATCCAAACAAACTACATATAGAAATATATTGGAACCAAAAATTGTGCCTAGGATGTACAAAACACCTTGACCTTCCATGTGTAAAACTAGAAATACCACATGGCGGTTGTATGCCTCCGCCAGTCAAGTTGCAGTTTACATCCATGTTTGTCCAGACTCATAATATTTGTAGTGAAGACTTTGAAGGAATTTAATAAAATCACCACAATCATCAAGGTGGGCACCCAAGATTAGTGTCATCAATTCAGTATCCGACCAAATGTGAAATATGGTCACAATCTCCCCTTCTGTTCCCTTCTGAGTTATGGTGTTGAAAAATGGCCAAAAAAGTGTTCTTGCAGAACATTATGATGTCACAGTAAAGTTGACCTTTTGAATATAAAATGTCATCAATTCATCATTTTATCTTATTAGACATTTGTGTGAAACCTTGTCATAATTAGTGGAGGAATTCTTGAGTTATGGCCAAAAACATGTTTTGTGAGGTCACAGTGACCTTGACCTTTGACCACCAAATTCTAATTAGTTCAATCTTGAGTGGACATTTATGCCACATTTGAAGAAATTTCCTCAAGGCGTTGCTGAGATATCATGTTCACAAGAATTGGACGGACGGACAGACAACCCGAAAACATAATGCCTCCGCCCACAGCTGTTGCCGGCGCGGGGGCATAAAAACCCACTTTTGATTTTGATTTCTATGTCCTTTTTGCCTTTGAGAAAATTATAATAACTCTGTCCAATGAAAGGAATATTATAAGAAATTCACAATTTTTTAAAGTTGCAATACACAACATTCAGATGTCGACTAGATGTCGAACTATAGTACCAACATCTCAGGCCAAAACAAACGTGTGGTTTACTCAATAAAGTTACTCAATAAAAAACAGAAAGCCAACAACTCATGAAACTCAGATCAAACTGTCAAACTAGGCAGTGCTGATCAAGATGGATCAAGATTCTGTTAGTGCAAAGCCTATTTCTCATCTCAAATGCTTTCAGAAACATATTTTAGTGTACTGTTTAGCTGTAATTTGAGAACGTTTGTGATGCAGCAGCCATCTTGGAAACGGACGTCGAGGACACAGAGAGACTCACATGCAGTAACATTCACGCGCGGCCGGGGCAGCTACCAAAACAGAGAACAGAGAAGCTCAGATAACAACACACACAGAGGGAGTGTGACTTAATTTACTGCTCAGGTGGCCATTACTCCACTATATCTTTACATAGCAAATAGTTGTTTGCTGACATCCAGTGAGGCTCAATGTCATTTATTGGACCTTTATTGTCAAATGACTAAATTTTCTAGTTTCTGTTTGCAGCAAAAAATAGTAACCAACCTCTATAAAAACATGAAAAACTACAACATGAACAGAGTTTACAGTCAGTGGTCAGACCTTGAGATCCATGACGATGGACTGGACAAGGAGGAAGATGGTTGAGTGATCCTCCCAGTTGATGTAGGTGGAGGCTTTACATAGTTTGACACAGGCAATAGCAGCACTCTCCATCAGCTGCTTGCTGCCACCCTGGCCCGCTAAAGCTTTCCGCAAACTGTCCATAAACAGTTTCTGCACACACAACAGGAAAGGGAAAGAAAGCAGTGAGTGTTGGAGTCTCTGGCTGTGTGTGTGTGTGTGTGTGTGTGTGTGTGTGTGTGTGTGTGTGTGTGTGTGTTCTTTCCTCTCACCTTGTTGGCCTTGCTGTCTTCCACGGTGTCTTTGGAGATGGTGTGTGTGATCTCTGGACAGAGGATGAGGAGGATGATCTGCAGAGGCCACACTGCTGCCTTCCTCTTGGCGCTCTCTGCAAAGCTGTCCACCAGGTCAAACAACTTCTCTGCAGCTTCTGCACATCCAACACACAAAGTTGTGATTCAATGAATCCAAAGCATATAAATGAGCAACTTAACACCCTGTTTTAACTCGAACACGCCCCCCTCAAGGTCCAGCATCACATCATCTTACTCCTATTTACACTGGACAGATTTCAGACACATTTTTCAGTCACCCGTTTCCATCAAACATCTGTCTACACCAACAGCGAAAGGTGACCGAGTTTCACTTACGCCTGGGCCACACTGGCTGCGTGAGCAGCGCGTGTCGCGGAACCTCTTGGTTTTCATTTCGGCGCCCATGTTAACAGGTTAGAGCAGCCACACAGCCCGCGTGAGATGTGCGTGTGACGTGCGTCTTGCGTGCGGCAGCAGCCACACTTCATGTAGAGATTTGGAGCCTATTTTTTTCCGCGTGACGTGCACGGTTCTCAGCAAAATAGACAGGGAAAATGATCTGTTGACAGTCATATTGACATCATACCAGCAACAATAACACCTTTCACTATGGTTTCAATGTCTATATCTGTAGAATATGTCAGACATGAAGTGTCACCACTGCGGGTCAGCCTGCTCGCTGCACGCTGGGGCAGGGAGCCTCTTTGGCGGGGAACTCCAGCACCGAGAGTCGGTGACACACAGGGCTTCTTGTTTCGACTCCTGCTTGCTTTCTGTGATATTAGCTCAAGCCAGGGCTCCTGCCAGCTGTTTCACCTACTTCCAGACCGAGATTTAGCGTTGTTATTTTCCTTATTTGTTGTCAGTTTCCCTCCTGACAGTTTGGAGGTTTGTCGGAGTGTGTTTGGCTCGTTTGGGGAACTTGGTGTCGTCTGGGGGGATTTTCCTCACTTGGAGCGGTGACAGCGGGGGTTTAACTG
>CM076451.1:32365407-32497907 GCA_038419695.1 Scomberomorus guttatus
GAACAGTTTCTAAAAGGAAAAAAAAAAAAGAATTAACACTATCAAGACCAGCTCCAATGAAATAAGACAGTACATGAATGTGTGACAACTTATAATATATTACATTACACCACCATGAAGTCTGGGTTCCTTTAAGATCATGTAAACCTGTGAAGAGCATTAGAAGCTAACCTTGCAGCAGCCTCTTCAGCTTGGAGCAGTCCACATTGATGTACTGCATCAGCTCTATGTCATGAACATCCACATTGTCCTCCGAGCACACAGTCAGCTCCTGAAGCCTGAGAACCCATACAAGACCACACATGTATTCTGCTGCTTTCAGTGTAGTGGTCAAAAACACCAGGACAAGAGATTTTTTAGCATTTATCCAATTGGACAGTCTTTTGTTGAACACACTGCTGCTGCTTCTTCTTCTTCTTCATCTTGATATGATTCTGCTACAAGTCTAATAGTGAAAAATGCCCATCACAATTTCCCAGAGCCTATGTTGATATGAGTAAATTGCTTGTTTTGTGAAACCAACAGTACAAAACTCAGATATTCAACTTACTGTCTTAGATTACTGATAAACTGGCAAATATTCACATTTGAGAGTCTGAATGCAGTGAATATTTGGCTTTTTCACTTTGAAACAAATAGTTGCCAATTAAATGTTCTATCGACAGTCTAATAACTTAATTTACTCATCTTAGTTTTACTGGTCAATACCTGCTACAATCAGTGTGCTACTGTTAATCACAGCTCCAATGAGACAGCTAGGCGTCCTGCTCAAAAATAGCTGTTAACAAATGAGTTCCTATTTAACTGTTCCTGACAGACCCAGAAAAAGACACCAGTATAGGTCTCTCAGGGCCAATATGCATTTTTGAGATGAATGCCTTTTATTTTTACAGAAAATTTTAAAGACACTGTGTAGAATTTGTAACTGATTAGATCATCTCCCAAAGTGCAACTGAGTGGCTCTGTGTAACTCTGCCACCTAACAGAAACACATGCTGCCAACACATTTTGGAACTTTCTGTGTGGACATGATCTATCTTCTATCTTCTTCTACAATTGAGAAATTAAAACCCAGCTCAAAAATTGAAACGTTTTTGATCAATTTTACAACAAATATATCCTCATATGAAAGGTGGAGAAGACGGGAGATATCACAGATTTCAAAGAGATTCTAGTCATTCTAGAGAAGGCTACATGCTGTCCCAGAAACACACTGGGTAGCAGGGCTACCTGGTGGAGATGCGGCTGAAGACGGCGTTGAAGTTGTTGCAGCTCAGAGAAAAGAGGACGGCTGAGGCGGAGGCCCGGAGCTCAGAGGCGTGCTGGTGGCCCTCGCGGTACGTGTGGATGAAATGGCAGATCTCTGGCAGAAGCTGTTTGACCAGCATGGTCTCATCCAGACGCAAGCAGTCCTTGGATTGCTGAGGAGGTAGGACAGGTGAGAGGAAGGCAGTCAGCAAGAAAGGGCTTTGTCTCTTTCACTGTGGAGGGACTCCGGGTCGAGGGACAGGTCAAAACAGCTTACTGACTGGCCCAATGACACATTTTGTCAGTTTATAACATGGCTTTAAAAAATATCCTGTATCAGGACATCTAAACTGGCCACACTGACCTTACAGAGTGGATCAATTGTCGGCCAGATGTTAGCAATCCACATTAAACACAGTTTCTTCATCAGAGTTGTTATAAAATTCAGTGTTTCTGCTTCAGTAAATGGTTTAACTACCCTTCTGCATCAAGGTAACCTTAACTTAGCTAAAGGTAAATTAACCGCAGGTAACCATAGCAGCAACACTTATTGCTACATTACCAGTTATCCCTGGTGACAAAGTCGCCATGCGTTAAAGAGACAACACACTGCTGATCTGAACACAGCATATCTTTGAGTTTGGTAAGTGGTCCTGGTTTAAGAGCAATGAGGTGTCCTGATGATACACCAGATACATACGTCATGTACTGTCAGTTATGGAATATGGAGTTCCAAGTCTTGTATACCACTGCAGCTCTTCCAGTTTATACTGTGTTCTTCAGCACTATTTCCTGAGAGATTCACTTCCATTTATCTGGGAATTCTTAAGGAGGAGTGCAGGATCAGGATCCAGGGCCATTCCAGACATGTTTTTCATGGATCAATATCTGCTACATGAAGTACGATTGATTCCCAATCCTTTCAACTGTCAAAAATATTTATGCTGCGTTACTTATTTAATGTTGGCTTACTGTAGGCAAAGTATGCGCTGTGATTAACAAGTATAGTTTAAAAACGCACCCATGGCTGGGTTTAAGGCCCATATTTATCAAGCTTCTCAGAATCGCTCCTAGGAAACGCGCTGCAACGACACTGAAAGTAGTGTCGTAAAGTAGAAACTATGATGACATTTAGTAGTTACAGTAGTAGTTTAGTATATACACACCAATCAGCCTTAATAGACTATAAACAAAGCTCACATGGGTTAAAAAAATAAATGTAGCCTAATAAGTAAATTAAATATTAGGTAGACCTAATTTGACTCAGCTGTGTAAAATCAGCCACATTCACCCACATCGTTTTACAATTCCTATAATATCGCTGCATCTTGCATATATTGCACAGGCACGCACGCAAATCGTGCATTGAGGCATACCACTGTATGACATTTTCTCTTCCACTATCCAATTCACATTTAACTACACCTCCTAGATTGTGTTCCCTACATGAGGGGGAAAAGTCTTGGGAAATGTACTGTGTGAACAGCCCATCTCTAGCCTAAATAAATAAGATTTAAGACCTTAAATATTTAAACAATCTTTCAATAAGCTTAATTTCATTGAGCTTTCATAAAACATCTCTTCTCTCATGGAATATCTCTGCCTGAACACCATCTCCTGGCAACTCCTAACAGGTTAGGACACCTCTGCAGCTCTCTAAATATCGGCAGAAATAGGAGTGATATAGGTTAAAAAAGCTAAAATACTTCTACTCCTTGTCCTAGAAGTACAACCAAAAATACATCATTCTGGGAATTTTTGGTTAGCAGTTAGGTGTAATTTCCTACTCTGAGAAGCTTCTTAAATACGGGCCCAGGGCTAAAAAGTCATCTACATCGAGAGCTGGGCAGTAATTTGGCACCACCGTTTAGCACATTTTTGCAAAATCATAATTATGATGATATGACGGCCAATTTTATTCCAGCTTTTTGAGCAAATCTGCCATTAAACTCACAAAATGTACATTCATTATGAAGTATCAACAATGAATGGAGCAATGTTTGGACCAAGCGCATGGATGAGGTTCATAAGCTGTACTGCAAAGCATCTTTCTTTAAAAATCCCGGATCTAAATTTAACACTAGTTCCAATTCAGAACCACAAATACAGACAGGTATCTGGCTTCCATCCAACTGTGAACGCTAATGACAAAAACCTGTACAGGAAGCTGAGAGCAGTTCAGTGACTTGAGTGAGGAAACACCTGCTAATGTAATCTGGGCCTGCTGGTTGGCTGAGGTGCTTCCCAGAGACGACGAGAGCATGACTGATGGAGGATAAGTACATTGACAGAGGTTTGTGTCTGGGTGAACACAAACATGGTAGCACAGATACTGAATCATTTCTGGGTTTGATTTCAGAGTAATACAGATAAATGGGAGGTGCATAGATGTGGTGGGTAACAACCTGCTCCCACAACACAGTAATGGTAGCAGGGGTCTTGAAAGAGACAAGATCAGATCATCTCAAACAACATATTTGAAATTGTTCATTATGTGACATAGGCTGGATTTACAAACTCTATCTGAACAAATATTAGGTCCTAAAAATAGTTTAAAAAAAAAATCTCTGCTAATAGGGTGAGATTATTTCAATACTGACAGAATTCTTCTCTAGTTTTATCAAAAATAAGTCTCTATATGTCTCAGTCTGAGCTCCAGCTGCTTGATGTTTCTACAGTGGAGGACAGCAGGGTCTGCAGAGGGGGGCACTCACCCCAGCCAGGCACTTCTCCAGTGTGTCCAGGATGATGAGCTGGGAGAGGTAGAGGTTCTTCTCAGAAGTGTCTCCAAATATCCGCTGTGGAGACAAACAGTCAGAACATCATTCAGCCAGCTGTTACGCGTGAGGACACGCGTTATGAAACTTCAGGTTGTCATATCGACACCACTCGTGTCACATTACTGATTAGGATCACTTCAGCCACGCTAACATCATTACATTGTGAAGGGTGGAGATTCACACCCCTATTTCAGGCTACATCCAGCTCTGACAATTCAACAAATGATCAACAGCCTCAACTTCTAAATTGCCAGATACCAACGGAGAGAAGTTAGGAAAAACATTTTTTTTGGTAATTCAGGTGCAGTGACAGGACCTGCAGAGGATTTGAGGACAAAAATGTAAAAAAAAAAAATAATAGTAACAAAACCCCCCAAATAGTATCTAGCACAAATACACTGTCAGTTGCTGACAATATCTTTTTTTATTTATTTTTTTTTTTAAACAGAATTTATTGTTCTTGTACCTATGTGAAAACAGACATCTCTTTGCATTGAGGCCACTACATTAACTCATACTACAATAAAATGGGATTTTTAATATTTAATTACTATTATTTGCCTGATTTTTGTTGTTGTACCCTCCACTCAAAAATGTGTTTTACTTCATTCATCTGCTAAAGGAGAAAAATTCATCTGTGCTCACCCTAAATCTCAATTTAACATGTGTATCTATGAGCATGATTTGTGACATCACAACTAGTTTGGAGCCAATCCTGGTCCAGTATGCAACTTACAAAAGTGTGATGTGGAAACTTGAAGTCTCCAGTGCACATACACTGAGAATGGATGTTACATCGGACGAGGATCTGCCAGCTCAGTAGTACTGCTAATGTTGTGACCTGAAGAACTGTAATGTTTTTAGCACTAGAAAGATATCGCTAACAGAAGCTAACATTACCAAACAGACATTGCATCATTACCCAGTGTTTCTCTACAACAGTAAGTAAACACTTATATCATAAATGAAATATGGATGTGTGTGAGTCTCATCTGCATTTTACTGTTAGGAGTTAGATAGCATTAATGTCTAGCATGTCTCTGTGAGTTACTGTAACATTAGAGCCTGCACATGTCTGTATGTTAGTGACAGAAATGCCAAGACAAACTACAGCCTGCACCAGACTAACCCTTACTTACTGCATGCTGTGACAGTATAACTTTACAGGTAATGAACACATCAGCTGTATGACACTGGGAAAACCATGGTTATTATTATTATTATTAATAGTAATAATAACAATAATAATAACAATAATAATAATAATAATAATAATAATAAACTTTTCACAGCATTTTTCAAACCATAGTTACAAAGTGACATTTACTACAGTTACTAGTACTCACATCACGTTAAAAACGTACTACAGTTAAGCAGTAAAATCAAGAATATAGAATTAAAATAAAACAATAAAATACTCCTAGTATAAGATTAAAAATAATAAATAAAACAATAAAACAACAGTAGTAATACAATAGATAAGACATATTGAAAATAAAACAGTATGGTATCAATTAAATAAAGGCCTTTCTAAAAAGGCCTCAGATCTTCAAGCAGGGAGTTTCAGAGCTGAGCAGCCCTGACTGCAAAATCCCATTACCTTTAGTCCTGAGCCGTGACTTAGGAACAGCCAGAAGGGCCCTGCCTGAAAATCTGAGGCTGCGCTCCAGGAGTAATAACTCAGCAATGTAGCTGGGCGCTAAGCCATGAAATGCTTTAGAGGTAATCAGTAAAATCTTAAAATCAATTCTAAAACTGAGTGGTAACCAGTGAAGAGAGGCTAAAACAGGGGTGATATGATCTTGTCTTCTAGTATTTGTTAAAACTTGAGCAGTTGCGTTTTGTATCAGCTGAAGGCGAGAGATCGTTTTTTGTCTTAACCCTGAATACAATGAATTAAAATAATCCCGAGATGATATAAAAGCATGTATGACCTTCTCAAGATCAGGTCAAGAGAGAAAGGACTTTATTTTTGAGATGCTCCTCAGTTGATAAAAAAATGACTGAACGACTTTTGTAACTTGCTTTTCAAACAGAAGGTCACTGTCAAATATTACACCCAGGTTTCTGGCTGCAGGTTTGACATTTGTAAACAGGGAGGCAAGCTGTTTCTATTTTATGTGTGGACTTTAGAAAAAAAAAAAAAGATTTGTTTTCATTTAGCTGGAGAAAGTTTTGGGACATCCAGCACTTTATTTCTGACATACAAGATAATAAATGATGAATGTTGCCTTATCCACTGGTCTTTAATGGGACATAAATGTGTGTGTCATCTGCATAACAATGGTATTGAATATTGTGTTTATGAATTATATGTCCCAGAGGCAGCATATACACAGAGAAAAGGAGGGGGCAAAGGATGGAGCCTTGGGGAACACCACATGTCAGTGGGGCCACCGAGGAAGATCATACCCATGATACTTCTGTTTGCTAAGTAAGATTTGAACCAGTCTAGGGCAGTATCCCTGATGCCAACCTGGTTTTCAAGCGATCCAATAGAATGGAGTGATAAACTGTGTCAAATACTAAGCTGAGATTGAAGAATTAAAATCAAACAATCACCCGCATCAGCTGAAAGTAAAAGATCATTTGTAACTTTTAAGAGAGCAGTTTCCGTACTATGATGTGAACAGAAACCTGACTGAAATTTATCAAAGATGTTATGATTATTCATAAAAGAAATCAACTTTAAATAAACAACCTTCTCTAAAACTTTTGATAAAAATGGTAATTTAAAAATGGGTCAAGAGGATCCAGGCTAGGTTTCTTGAGAAGTGGGTGTTTTACTTCATGCTTAAGAAGGGGGGGTGGGTGGTGAGCCAGTAGACAGAGAGCTATTTACAATGGAAAATAGTGGGACCAACACTGTTTAAAACCTCCATCAGAAATTTGGTAGGCATAATGTCTAGAGGACTTGATGATGCCTTTAGTGCTGCAACAGTGTCCTTTAAAGTGCACAATGAGAGGGCTTCAAAATGATTTAGCAAAGCAGAGGGGTTACAGTATACAGAGGCATGTGAAGTGACTGATCTTGAGTCTAAATTAATTTGTTTGTAAAGAATGACAGAAATTGTTCACAAATCATGGTGGAGGCTTCAGTTTGTAGACTAGGAGGAGGATTAGTTACGGAAGAACTCTGGGGTTATGACAGTTTGTTACAATGATGTTGGAGACGTATGACGACCCAGCTTCTTTTACTGTTTTATGATAAGTGGTTTTATGATTAGTTCATACAACACCACCAGTCTGTCCTTTTTCCATTTATGCTCTGCTTTTCTGCATTTTCTTTTTATTTCTCTGGTATTGTGATTTAGCCAAGGCACGCTGCAAGTTGGTTTGACTTTCCTGGTTTTTGTAGGTACGATAGAGTCAAGAATAATTTTATGTGTACTGGTGAAGTTATTCAGTACATCTGTAGACATATTTGAGCTTTGGTTATTGCTATTTGTAGATGCAGTTGTGAAGGCCTTATGAAAGTTGTCAGCAGAGAAAGTATGAGGACATAAGAGGAGACATTAGTGGAAACTGTGGGAGCAGAAAGTGGTAACATGGCCTTAAAATGAATAGCTATGTGGTCAGCAATGCATAAGCTAGCCTCACAGAGATCAACACTATCAATAGTAAAACCAGAGGAGAGAACAATGTCTGGGGTGTGACCTTTTAAGTGAGTGGGACATTTAACTGATTGAGCAAGATTAAAATATTTCACATTGTCTATAAAATCCATACTAAAAGAGGAACCAGAGGGACAGCAAAAATGTATGTTTTAAACATTTATGTCTGGATGATTTTTTTCCACAAAAAAGTTTAAGGATCTAATTAGAAATTCTTAAAACTTCGTCTCCTCCTCCTTCATTAAAAAAAGAATCTATGAATATATAAATATTTGACACCACAGAGTATTTTCATATGTCTTAAAACATGTCTGGAGGGGATTTTTAAAGATATGAATGGTTGTGTTGAGTATATGGATATGCTTCATGTGCACAGCAATGCCACCACTGCAAATATTACTGCATTTAAGCAGCAAAACTAAAAACCTGTCACCATAATCCTAAAACTACTAATAACAAGCTTCAGCAGTCTGTGTTACCAAATTAGTTGTGCCTTTTTGTCCTGGCATGTAGTTTTATTGTGTTTTATCAGTGCAACAAACCACCATGTGACCACCAGGACTATGACAGTATCACTTCATTGCCTGTATGGAGAGGGGGAATGACCACAACAACCAAAAAGTCTTTCAACATACAGTACATGTGGGCTAAATCTTTTTTTAAGATAGACTTAAAAAAAATCTGAATCTGTCCTTTAAAGGTTCTGTTTGTAAGAATCAAAAATTCCTTCTCATTAGTGACACCAGTGGCCGTTAAGTGAGCTGCAGTCAACATACTGTTGCTCGTGCATGTGCTTGCTCAGTGGTGCCAGACTATCGCAGGTGATGTCTTTTTCCTCGCTTACACTTCTCATAATAACAAAAGATCTAACATTGTGTTTTACCCATGTTTCTGCAAAGCATCTCTCACTTCCACTCAATCAGTCACCCCGGCCCCCCATGTGCACACCCTCACACACAAACACACACACACACACACACCACAACACACACAGATGCTCCTGTTGCACTGTGGCCGCTGGCCAGTGAGTGAGTGAGCCAATCCGCACTACCCAACCTGCAAAAATATGGGTTAATCAAACAACCAAACCTGACTCGACTGTCAAACCGCCAACCTTTTTTTTTTTTTTTTTTTTTTTGAATCAACCGTGTCTACTAAACACCGGAGCAATGCGCTGTGCTTTTGTTGTGAAATGTGTGCTTATTATGACCCAACAGAAAAAGCAAAAGGGGTAAGCTATGTTCTGCTATTGCTCTGGAGCTTGTTTTCTGCTCCTTTGTTGAGGAAATAATGTTTTAGCTGTGTGTGCTCGGGAGTGGGTGACTTGTCAGGGGAGTTTTGTTGTGAAATGCGTTGTGGTCGACGGATACAGCTAGCTGTCTCATTAGCTGGAGAGCTAATATCTGCAGGGTGTTTCTACTTGGATAGCAGCGTTTTTGAACAGATGTTCCCTAAACCCCTCACACAGGCTATCAGTAGATGCTATAATTGACCCATGTTCTCTAATAGCCTCACATGCAGGCTATTGGTAAACGCCACAATTTACTGATGTTCTCTAAATGCTTCAAACGCAGAATGTCTGAAGACGACAATTTTGAGTTGAGCTGAAATGGATCAGATGAACTGTAGTGCCTGTTCAAAAAGTGCCTGAGACATCCTGCACTATGTCTTGAACATACATTCAAAGTTCCCATGTGTGAGGAATGAGAATAGAGCTTAACTCTAAACTTTTTCAATTCATTCTCTATGGTAGTTCTTATCACTACGGATGTAATCCCATCTCTGACCATATTGTGGGTTGCAATGGCAGAATGGCGCTGTCCGTATTTCCACTCCTTGACTCCACGGGCAGAAGAAGAAACAAATCAACATTGTTTACGAGATTTTTAAAATATATTTCTCAAGAACCGCTCATCCAAACAACTTTACATAGCGACATTGCACTTCCTCGTTCCCCAAAAAATCCACCTGCCAGGTATGAAGTAGATCCGATGAATGGATCGAGATATGCGACGGACGGATGGGCGGACGGGCGGGCAGACAGACAGACAGACATTCCTTGCTTTATATAGAGAGATGCCAGTTGTTTGTTGACATTAGTGGTAGAGAGGCAAGGCACTCGACAGAAATGTCACACCCTTTGGATTTTCGCAAAAAATACGGCCTGAGTCCTTCCCATAGAAATCAATCCACAGGCTGTTACAGACAACTGAGAAAGTCGGGGGAGGTCTCATTTTTTACATTACATTACAACCTGTTCACTCATTGGCAATAAAAAACAATTAACACATGTAAATTGTTTAACCATTCTTACATTTAAAACCTTTAATGCAAATGTCACAAAATAAATCTATATTTAGTTTCACCTTTACACTCAATGATGTGTTCCATGTGTAACAATATATGCCCTAGTATCTTATTAAGGTCAACATAAAGATCCCAGAGTCCACCACAGGTTAATTCAGAGAAGGTTAATGTACTAAAACTATAGAATCTGTCCACTGCATGTTCATGTGTCAAATAGAAGAGGAAGATGCCTGCTTACCATGTTGTTGACATTTTTGAGGATGGTGGTGAGGCCACTGATGACGAGGGAGAACTTGTACTTGGAGATGTTGATCAGACATTCTTTGTTGTGCTCTGTGCTGACTTTGGTGTGGGTGTTCTGGTGTCCAACTTTGATGGGAAGCTTAAGGGAAAGACGAGAGGATGATGATGCTCTGTTCAATGTGTGGTATTACATTACAGTGAAGTCCACTCACAATGACCTAGGATATTCAGCTTTGTTATCTTTATTATGCTATAATCATCCCACACTGCATTCACATTTAGATGATCCTGAACATGTGCTAAACATATTAGATAATCTAAGTGTTTATACTGTAGTTGGTGGCTTAGCTTTAACTTAGGAGAGTCTTTACTACACACTATTCCCAGGGAATACATTAGGGACCCAAACCTCCTAAGTCATTCACTACAAATGTTTTATCACTCACAAAATGAATAGATTAATAGCTTGATTGAATGATAAAAAAAAAAAAAAAAAAAAAAAAAAAAAATCACTATTTGCAGCCTTAAGTGAATTTGAGAAAACCATACATAATTTTACTGATAGAAATTTACACACAAAGCACAAAACAAAAGAGGTAGTGACATGCAGAGAGAAAAGAAACTAATGGAAAACAAACTACTGTAAATCCTCAAACAGTAGCCGGGGTCTTTATTTACTGACTTGCAGAGAAGACTAGGCATTTATTTGAAACAGGCCTTTATTCTAAAGGCTTCTTAAATTTATTGTATTTTTCGAAAAATCTGATGTGCTCCTGTTTTCATTTTACTACTAATGACATGGATGAACTGTATTTGTGTTAAAAGAGAAATGGCTTTGCTGGTGTACTGATGGAATTAGGGCTGTGGAAATTAGAACTGCAACGATTAGTTTATTAAGCTTGCAAAAAAAAAGTGGAGTCTGGTGTACCTTGTGAAACTTTGCGTCAGTTAAGAAGGCTGTTTTTATTGCCTTACAATAAAAAGTTTTCAGCTGAACCAGTCTCAAACTTCAGTACGGAGCCCTAAGGTATCATGGAGAAAAAAATATATTTGTGCTCTTGATTTAATTTGCCTCCTACCCTCTTGTATAAGACAGCTTTTGGCACAGCATAGTCAGTCAGCCAAAAAAATTTGTAGAAGACGACGAAGAACACATTTATGAGTTTTTGTTATCTGGATGACATCTGCAGCATCATTACTGTGTTGATTGTGAAATACTCCATTATCCTGTGACATATCACTTTAGGATTAAAGATCTCAAAAATAACAGTAATAAAACCAAGGAGCCCATGGTGATAGTGTGAGGGGCACAAGACAAGACTAATGTCATGAAAGTTATGCTAAATTGAAAGCACCAATTATCAAATTGAGAGGACAAATTACAAAATTGTTCACACAATTTCTTTCCTCCATGACACTTCCAGAGCTCCATACTTTAGAGATAAAGATCTGTCCAAAAATTATAGCCAGCTGAGCTTCATCAGGCACAGTGCATGTTTCTGTAATATACTAAATCATGGCAACTCCTGTTTGAAGATGATGAAGTACAAGTTGTATTTGATTTTAAATTAAAACTAATTTGCTTTATTTAATCCTAATTGTTGCATCCTAATATTTCTCTTGCATATGACCAAAGTTTTTTTCAACAATGCTCAGCTGTATGGGGCCTAAAAATCGGGCTCCTGATGGAAAGTCTTAGGATAGGAACTCAATACAGCCCCATGGTTCCATCATGAAGTCAGACTGTCACACCATCACATGCACATAACGCACAACGTAAAACAGGCCATGCCTCTGTCTGCAGACCAGTGCAGTACAGCGTGGTCAGTGAGTTCTTTGTTTCACACAGCCAGGCCTAGCCATTCCTCGAAAGGTCACACATATCTTTCCCATATATGCGGTTTGCCTCAACTTAAGGACACATGTACATCGACTGCATGGAGATTCAAATGTTGAAATACGAGCAGGAAACCTGCGCAGGCACTTGCCGCATGTGTGTGGATTTAAAACCTTTCAAGCTCAAAAACAGCTAAATGTATGTGCTGTTTTTAGCCTGGCACTCACAGCTGGGTGACACGTTAGAGGTTTGATGATAACAGTAGTAAGTAGAACATATAATAATGTAAACCATGAGGCAATATACATTTGTCAACCGAGATTTTGCTATACCGTTTGTACCATGGTAGCTATCTCTTTAATATAGTTGGCTATGTATTAGATCATTAAGTCAATGAGCCGGACTGTTGTATTGTACATATTGATTTATATTTGATTTTTGTATCAATGTGATGAAGCACTGTGATTTGTCAGGTATTTAATTTGATGGATTTGTCAAAAATAGACTTTTCTGTCTGGTTATTTTATCCAAAAAACAGTGATGACAGAAATGTGTTCAACCCTGAGGTAAGAGTTATTAATATTACGGCATTATTTCATTAATGCAGTAATTGTCCCAACTGTACTTTGTGTAATATCTGATTAGATATGGATGAGGCTTTATAAAGCTGATAACAATCCATCAAATGATGGATGTCGGTTTGGTGTGCATGCCTATAAATGGCTGTCCATTCTGTACCCTTGTTGGTTTTTCCATATGTTGTTAGCATTGTCCACTCTCATATTGTTGTTGACATTTTGAGTAAAGAATGAGAAAAAGTTGTGAAATCCTAAATATAGTTTGTTTTGTGGTTTGTTAATGTAGCCTGCCGAGCCAGTGAAAGCCTGCGGATGGGCAGTTTCCAAGAGCTGGCCAATCAGAACAGAGTGGGCTCATCAGGAGGCGGGCCTTAAAGAGAGAGGAGCTAAAACGGCCTGTTTCAGAAAGAGGCTGAACTGAGGGGCTGCATAAAGAGTCACTATAAGATAAATAAGGAGTTTAACTGTAAATCATGCAAATATATTCCAGTACAACCCCAGATTAATAATATAGACCTGGAAATGTGCAGAATGTGTCCTTTAAGCTAGAAAAGTGTGATATAAGTGCAGAACATTTAACATTTACCATTTGACCAGAGCCATAAGTTTGCTACCTTAGATTAGTCTTCTTGTGCCTACGACACCTTATTGGGTTTGGTGATGAACTGTATAAAGGCCTTTACGCATCATGCGATTAATTCATACATCAATATATTTTTTCAAATTGTTGTTTTTGTCATGAGTACTTTCACACAGAATGCGAATATTACGTGGCGAAAAAGCAATGTCATTTTTTTTTTGGAATGAGGATGATTTTTCTGAGCTTTCGCAGAGCGAATAAAAGCATCGACCAATCACGAAGCGTAATCTTCACAGACAGCTGTTTATTGCAATGGCCCACGTAGGGTATTTTGAACTTATTTACCGTATCAACATTGATTGATCAGCTCCTAGTCTGTCTGTGAGCTCGCCTGTTTCACTGCAGGCAGACAGGTAGGCTCACTCGCTACAGTGGGCAGGGAAATAAAGCCAATGAATCAATATTGATTAATTTATCATCATATGCATCATCATCATGTATTTATAAATACAAACTGTCGATTTCTTCCTGTGGAGCTGATATGCAAACTATTTTGGTTCAGTAAATTTCTGCTGTCCGTCAGCCTGGTGAAGGCAGTTTATCCAGCCGCTGTCCTCTCAGCTCCCCAGGAGATCATCATCATCATCACTGGATGATGTTGACATCCAGCGATGATGATCTTCTCCTCCTCCTCCTCACTCGACAAAAGAAGAGGAGAGCGTTATATCCGTTCAAACCACACTGACTCCGACCTGCGTTCAGTGTCTCTGTCCACAGAAGCAGCCGTTTGTCAGCAGCAGCTCCTGGGGAGCTGAGATGACAGCGGCCGGACAAACTGCCTTCACCAGGCTGACAGACGGCAGAATGTGCTGTCGTAAATTCGTGTTTTTGTCACAAATTCGTAGCGAATAGTTTTAAAGCAAAATATTTGCAGGCAAGTATTTCACATTTTCGTGTCATTTATTCATCACGTTGCCAGTGTGTAAAGGCCTTAACACTCCTGTTATGAATGTCTGTGTGATGACAGGGTTGTTCCAGTTTTTTGGGCCTTGATAGGTTCTTCAGATTGAATTTTTGTGACATTTGAGGTGGCTGTAGAAATTTGCGGTGATGCATTTTCTTTCAAAGTAGAGCACAAGAGCAGAATTTTTTTCTGAACTGTGAGCAGATTCATTTGTTATTCATCACCATTAAATCTGAAACTAACAATTTTCATTATTGATTAATCTGTCAATTATTTTCTCGATTAATTGATTAGTTGGTCGATAAAATGTCAGAAAATTGTAAAGAAAAAAAAGGTCAAAAACTGTTTCCCAAAGCCCAAGGTGACATCCTCAAATTTTTTGTTTTGCTCGACCAACAGTCCATAACAGATATTCAGTTTACTGTCATAGAGGAGTAAAGAAAAAAGAAAAATATTCACATTTAAGAAGCTGGAACCAGAGAATTTGGAAATTTTCTTCTTAAAAATGACTCAAAACGATTAATTGATTATCAAAATAGTTGTTGATTAATTGCTGGCAACTAATCAATTAATCATTGCAGCTATACTGGGTTTCCTTAATTCTGACACACTTTCCTTGTTTCTACAAAGCCTTTTTTCACCATATTTTACTACTCTGTCTCTCAAACACATTCCATGTATGTGTGTCGATGTCCTGCCCTCCTGTTCCTATGCAGTGTGTCACATGAAGTAATGCAAACTTGTCATTTGTTGATACAGCTTAGGGAGAAATTGGGAGTTCTTGGTTTGATGCAACAAATATGGTAGAATTGTTGTCATGCAAGAATGAAAGTGTAGTGTCATTAATTGAGACAGCGATTTCAACAGGATTAATCGTGCAGCCCTACTAAAGAACATTATACAAAATACTCATATAAAATCTCTATGAATCAGAGCTGCAACAATTAGTCGATTGACTGATTAGTTGATCGCCCGAAAATAAATCAGCAACTATTTTGATAATTGAATAATCGGTTTAGTCATTTATTAAGCAAAAATACCAAATATTTGCTGGTTGCAGCTTCTCATATGTGAGGATTTAAAGCTTTTCTGTGTCATACATGATAAAAAAAACTTGAATATCTTTGGATTTGACTGTTGATCTGACAAAACAAGACATCTGAAGATGTCACCATGAGCTTTAAGAAGTTATAAACAGGCAATTTTCACTACTATTATTTTACAGACAAAACTAATTGATTAGTCAAAAGAATAATCAGCAGATTAATCGACAATGGAAATAATTGTAAATTGCAACCCTACTATGAATATTTATAAAACATCTAATGTCTTGATTCTTTGTCATTTTAACTATTGAGGTTTGATATGCCAGCTCTCAAACATTCCCCACTGTGCTGTACTGATACACTGAAACCGTTTCTTTATAAACCGCAATATGACCATTGAACTGCACAACGGGACAAAAAATCCCCCCAAAAAACAACCAAAAAAATAAACAATTAACAGCAGCCAGTAGTTTATATTTCTGTTACATGTCTCAGGTGGACCTGTGCTCTATAGTTCAGCTATTGGTCAGAAGCTGCATTTAAACTTCAGCATTTTGTTCATCCCAGGAGGGAGGCTTTTCCAAATCCTGTCCTAATCTTCTCTCCCGGTATATTACACTAAAAAGTCAGCCAAGATGATGCTGTGATGAACAGAGAGCTACTTAGCTGTCAAAAGCATCTAAACTCGATTGGGTTTACTAATCTTACTGTAGGCCAGCTATAGGTAGGGTGTGCACTATGGAGCTGTATTATGTAGGAAAATATAAAACTGGATCAGGACTCAGTTATGACCAGAAAGTCATTTTTAAACAACTCCTGTCAGCACATAAAAAACCTATCAGGATGTTCCAAATATTTCCATATCCATTAACTGTACTGTTTTTATTTGCCAGACACACTAGATGATGGTCAGCTAGTTAACAAGAGGAAGATAATCTAGTGTCAGCAAAACTGAATTCTTATGAGGACAAATAGTAAAATAAACGGACTGGAAAGCTTTAGGCTTAGGGTAACAATGACCAAGAAGTAGATATAACTCCTAAAGCCACTTTCACCCAACTGTAATAATCCAAGCTGAGCTGCTAAGCCCGGTTACAATCCATGATCAGTGGCAACTAACACCTGACGCAAAGACCTCTAAATCACTTTTAAATGGCAAGCATTGCATTATATCCACCACACAGTGGCTGTCAGATTTCCCTTTGAACAATAAAAGACACTTCATCTGGTAATGCAAACGGTCTAGGATGACTGACAAGTTGGAAGATTTTCTACATTTACCTTTTTCTCTGGATGTCATTTTTGATATTAGGTACATAGTTTGACTACTGACTGCAGTATTACAGAAAGTTCTTCTGTTTAAGGCTGCTGGTTCCATTTTACAACAGATGATGAAATCTTGTTGATATATCATAATTAAAGGTACCAACTAGTGACTGTGACCAGTTTTAGTATGAGCACATGAAAATCTTTGGTCATATAGTTTGTAGCTACAGAGTCCTTATGAATAAGTAAAAGGTGAAATTAAGCTTTAATGCTGTTGATTCAGCTGCCACATCGAGCAGGCAGTGGTGGTTAGGATATCAGCGAGCAGGGAGAGCAGCATTAACTCCTAATACTGAGGTGATGTGCTGGTATGAACGCAGCGTGCTAACCCAGCCACATCTTATTTGTTTACATTAGACAGCTAGGCCTGCTAATGTTAGCTACCTAGCTGCACGAAAGAAAACGTTAGCTGGGGAACTTTAACTGATACACATATGCTTGTATGCGAGTTCAAATGTCACTGACATATTGCTTTATTGTGTATTCTTTTTGCAGTTGGCCGGCTAACTCCGTACAAAGTCGAGTACAAATGTGGAATAAATCCGCTAATTGATGGAGGAGACGGCGCTAGCTAGAAAGAGCCCATCTTCAGTGTTTTGCAGCTGGAACAAACAACACAGAGAAGCTGCTGCTGCTGCTGCTGCTGCTGCTGCTGACGGCAAAACGCTCCTTTATTTACTTTTAAAAGGATCTCGTCTGTGTAATTATAACGTTAGCCGGACTGGTGGGGCCTCAAGGCGACCAAAGCTTGCTACACCCATCCACTGAATCATATTAGCCCATCTTACCTGCTCATCAAATCTAGTAATCACGGCCTGGACCCACTCCACTGGTTTGTGAGCCGCCATGGCCGGGCGGAGAAACCGCGACGCTGCGCTGCTGGATCCAAAGTCTGAAGCCGGAGCTGACAGGATCAGATATGCATGAAAATGTGTCCTGAATCGATGGGAAAGGACGAAAGGGGCGAGTATTTTTCCCTTTCTGTAGGATTCACCATGCCACCGCCATGACACACCACCGGAAGTCTTCTTCAGAGAAATTGATGGGAGGTGTTGGAGGCAAGGGTCAAGCGCTCGAGGATGAAGACCACTTCCAGCTACAAGCTTCAAAGTAACACACGTGATGACGACATGTTGCTCGAATTTATGAATACTAATGCAGTGGTGAAATTAAGAAGGTCAAATCAGCACTTTTTAAAGGAAACTAGAACTCTTTCTGTTTCTGTTAAATGTTTTTTTCTGGCCACCGAGTGTAGTTTATTAAATATTTCTGCTGTTACGGCTGTCAAATCTGTGAAGTGGATGTTAAAACATCTATTCTGCCACTCTGTGATTAGCTGTTCTGCTCAACCAACCGCAACTGTTTCTCTTTTCGTGTTTTAGTTTGAAGCAGGATTTTCCAGACTTCCGCTCCTCGTGTAGAAAACTGGCACATTGGCAGCTTTCTTGGAGCGCATGCGTCAACTACATTCAGGCCTATCAGGATATTTCCAATGGATTTTATTGTTGTCATTAACCATTAAAAAGTGTTTTCAAAAACAAATGCGTAGAATATGAAGGCTTAACACTAGCAATTTATCATATCTAACATGTCTTCTATGTATAAAGTGTATTCAGATATAATTTAAAGGTTATTTGGACCACAAAAAACGTCACCTACTGTAGTACTTTACATATGAAAAAAACGAGTTTGATCCTCAATGGAGAAAAAACAGCAGAATTTTAAAAGTTCAGTATTTAAATACATTATGAAATTACTCAAGCTTAAAGTCCCCCTCAAGTAAAAATGTGTTTTTCTTCTTGTTCCTTCAGTTGGGTGTTTGATCATCACTGTGAAGAATGATGTATGTGCAGAGTTTGTTTTCACATTCATCTGCTGAAGGAGGAAAGTTTCTCTGAGCTCACCTTAAATCTAACTTTAAGGAGTGAACCTATGAGCATGATTTGTGACATCACAACTAGTTTGGAGCCAATCGAGGGCCAGTATAGGCTATAACTTACGCAAATATGATGTGGAAACCTCAAGCCTCCAGTGCCCATTACTTACAATAGACTTTTCACTGAATTAGACATGTCTTGCATTCAGCACTCAAACTTTTGACATGAAATATATTTGTATATTCTGGATTTTTCAATGAGGGAGAAGGAGTACTAAATGTCATTTTAAGGGTTTTTAACAAGGCAACTGAATATTTTTTGTGGCAAAAACATGCCAGACACAATTTATTATTCCAAGCAGAGGACTTTAAATTGCCTAAAATATGTCTGGAGGGGATCTTTAATAAATTAAAGACAATAAACAAAGTTAAGAAGATACATTACCATCTGAAGATGACACTAAACGTATTTATTTTTTAAATGAAACATGGGAATGGACATAGAGCTAAGAAACATCTGTCATGGAGGCTGTGAAAACAACAGGAACATTTAAAAAATCAAGGAAACCAGAACTAATATCATATTTTACAAATTAACACAGGTAGTTACAGATCCTTTATATTAAGGACACTATATCAACACTGCTTCTACAGAAATTAAGGAGGGGTTTCTCCAGTATAAAAATACCTAGACACTAGGGTGTAGTTTGACCTGTTTGTAAAACTTGTCAATTAGTTTGATAAAAATCAAATGAAAGAGTCATCATGAGGACAGGGCTGTAGTTACCATTGAGGACACTGAGATCATGTCCTCTGTGTTGTTTCTGTGAGTTTAGGGGTTTTAACAACTGGAGAGAGACTTTCACCCAAATTACACATTGACTGTGTCTGAAATCACTGCCTCATTCCCTCATTCACTGTTCCCTATTTAACAAACACTCAGTAGTTTACTGTATGGTGAGCATCAAATTGAAAATTTTTACATTTATGAATCATCATCATTTTGTGTCATCACAAACAGGTGGAGTGTTGCACAGCTGTAATTTTCACCTTTATCAAATGCAAAGTATTGCAACGTGGGGTTTCTGCAATGCCATTACATTTTTTTTGTTGCATTGTGGGAATTTTTGAGGGCACCATAGAGCATAAAGTTTACACTGAGAATCTGGACATTCAAAAAAATGGCAGACAATAAATAAAGGTGAAAGGTAGTAAAAGGTAAGGAGTGGTGTCAGACAGCCACTGTGTCTGTTTTTATGGCTGATTTTGATGTTTTATACTCAATATTGTTCGCCACTTGGAGGCAGCAAAAGTCCAATATTCATTCGGCTCCACCAACTCCAGAGAAAAATATGATCCACTATGTTCACTGTTCACCAGCTACTCTCTAACTGTGTCTGTGTGCTGTTTGGTGCTGGGCAGGTAGTGCACAGTGGGTTTATCAGAGCTTTTTTACTGAAAACAGTTTCCTGCTGCTGTTGGAGACCAAGTTGGTGGAAATGACAGGTTGTAAAACCAAAACAATGAGCTAAAACATGTTAAAAGGCTATGTAAAGCTGAGCTTTACAGATTAACGTGATCTTACAAAATTAGGGCTGCAACTAACATTTTTTTGATTAATCTGATAATAATTGTCTTAATGGGGTACTCCAGTTATTTAGTATTGCACCTGCACTCCCTCTAAAGTTGGGGAACATGCAAGAGATATCCTGACTTTTAGTCCCTGATTTAGCTCCAGAACATTGGATCCTACACTTCCCATAATGCCACCAATAGCATTTTTTGTTAGACCCCTGCTGTCTGGTAAATGCCCAAGTGTTTTGAACTCTTTCTATTGAAAATATTTATTTTAATATCTCCAAATCCAAGCTGAGTTAACTCTGATGACATTTTTTCAAACTTCCAAAAAGTTCCTCCAGAACCATAAAAGATTATTGACAATTAATCAATTAGATTGTTTGTTTGGTCTATTAAATATCTGGAAATGTCCAGGGTGGTATCAGAACATGTCCTTTTTTATCCAACCAACAGTGCAAAACCCAAACATATTCAGTTTAAAATGATATAAAACAGAGAAAAGCAGCAAATCCTCACATCTGCCAAGCTGGAACCACTGAATGATTGATATTTCTGTTTAAAAAATTACAATTGATCGATTATCAAAACATTTACAATCAATTTTCTGTAGATTAACTAATCTTGACAGCTGTAATATAAATATGATATATTGCTTTATATAAAACTAGCTAACAGTGTATAAAGCAGTTCAAATGAGCTCCACCTCAACCAGCCACAACATGGAAGTGCTGCTTACATGTTAATACATCAGTAATAATCAAATATTATATAAAAATATAATGGTATTGACAGAGGCCATTCTGCCTCCACAGTTTACGTACATTTAGCTGATGATACTTAGGTTCTTCTACTTAAGTAACACTGATTGCAGAAACTTTAGCTTTATTTTTACATTACTTAAGTAAAGTATCTGAGTACTTCTTCCACCACTTGGTCATCACCTCTAACCACTAAAAGTCTGTAAAGTATTCAGCTCATTCTGTTTTATTTATTATTATATATTATTATTTGACTGTTTTTTATATATTATATATTTTTATTTAATCTTGCTTCATACTTGCCTATATTAAGGAATATAATAATTAAAGAATAATAATTACTATGTTAGGTCTGTAAAATGACCCCTGTAAACTCTTCTGTCCCATATAGCCACACTCAATCTTAAGATAAATGTATCCAATAAAAGGGAGATAGTGGGGTGCGGATGGAATGGAGGCTGTATCTTCAGGGGTTGCTGGCAGTTAGGGAGTGTCTCTCTGCTACATTTGCCTGGCCTGTAGTGATGGGAGGTGATCCTACAGGCCAAGAATTGGTTGGCAAGAACTTGACAGTGACACAATCATCAATAGCTCTGTGTAGACATACACAACTTGGGGTAGGGAGGGATCTGTATGTATGATGATGCTGGTACAGTTTGATTTCCTCAGTTGCAAATTCTGATGAAGGCCTTGAGATGGATCTGAAAGCACCAGAAGAAACCTACACAGTGGACCTTGAATTAAGACTTTTTTGTCAAATGATGTCAGTAGTTTTATCAAATGATGTTAGTGACATAAGGCATGGACATATGAGAGATTAGAGGCATGTAGTAACTTAATTCATATTTATGGTGACAGAAAAATGAATTAAATGATGCAGGGAGTAATGCAAACTTATGGTGATAGGGAGTAATGGGTTTTATTATAATATTATGTAACTGAGTGGTAATATTACATGTTTTTATGCAAATGTAAAGGGATATAGGAATTTAATGTCAAGTCAAATTTCCTTATTGTTATGTCTCATTACACAAGTATAAGAGAGTAAAAATCTTAGATTTTGTATGGTAATGTATGGTGATGTTTACACAAATGTGTTGTGATATAACACTATAATTTGCTAAGCACATTTATGTTCCCATAGAGATAAACCTGATTTCAATGGCTCCATTACTCTTTTCACCATCAGGATATTACCCTTTTAGCCCATCTACTGGTGAGGCAAAAATCCTCCTGATTGTTCCTGCTATTCAACACTGCAGCCTCTAGGAGGTGCTACCAGAGTACTAATACTAACAATATGAAGCTTTATCAATAACATGAATACCTTAGAATATAATGCAATAGCTGTCACAAATCTCAGCCTCAAAACTGACCAAAAATAACAATCCCAACATCTCAGCACTCTCAATAACTACAAGCATTCTAAGGTTTACTGCAAGGCTGTTGCATGCTGGATTATATAGTGCAGGTTGTATCCAGCTTTACTGTTACCTGTGACTTCCAGGACCTCCTATAGCTTCTGATTTCATCTGCACAAAATTTCTGCTTTTTGACTGCTATTCAAATATATTAAGTATGAGTATCTCTAAAGCTGTAGAAGCCAGTCCTATATTGGCTATTGTTTACAGGACAGTTCTCAGTAGTATCTAAAAACATACAGTACCTGTGCACTGTCCCACCCAGTCAGGCCACATACTCATGAAGTTACATTTTTGCCACTGCTGCAAAGCAGCATTACAGATTTGTGTGCAGAAATCAAAAATGATATTAATTCTAAGCACAGACAAAACTATTTCAAAAATTCATTTATTGAACTGAAATAATACAGTTGCAAATATGTTAAGGCACCTTATTACATCTGCACAGATGTCACGAGTGACTCAAAGCTATGGTTGTCAATAACTTAATGAGAACAAACAGGGTAGCATTCACATTAAAGATGAAGAAACTCAGGTGTCATCCTGTGATGTGTTTGAAGACATTTGACTCAGTGTAACACATTCCTACACATTCTACAATTACATTCAATACGATACTTTAGAGCTGCACTCAGCTGTTTACACTGTTGGCATTCCTGAAGCCTTCCTTTTCCCTAAAACTCTTTTCATTCATACAGTGGTAATGTCTGACACCAGGCTCATGTTGCATTGACTTTAAATATTAACAACAGCACCGAGTCACTGTTTTAACATTTTGGAACACCTCTGGTCAATCTTGGCAAGCTGTGCACAAGTCCTTTGGTATGCATGATATTGCATCATTGTGTAAGACATCATTAGAAACAACATGAATCCATCTGCTGCTCTAAAATGAACATGATAAAATGAAGTCAAACATCATCTTCATCCACCTGAAGGCACCAAGGAGCAACTGATTCTCAGTTCACTTTGATTTCTTCTTTTTGCAGCTTGAATCCTGCTTAAAGCAAAGAAACACTTTGGAGGAGGCTTTCATTAAGACACATGGTAGATATGTTGGGACAGACATGAGGCCAGTGGCTGGCCTACAGCGGGACGGTTGTCAGATAATCCTTTGGGTATAGCCATTATCAGTTTATCCAACCCCAGTCAGTTTGGGAGTTCATGTCTTTTAAGCAGAACCTTGATGTCTACTCGATAGCGTCAGGCCTGGTGGCCACATAGACAAAGACGATGATGAGCAGCACCACTACGGCCAGTGTAGGCAGCACTACAGTGGCCACCTGCTGTCGGGCTTCCTGCATGGCCTGCTTCCGCTCCTTCTTGTCCTTGGATGTTTCTTTCTTGGGTTTGCCTTTGAGCTGCCTCATGATGTCTCCCCAACCACCCGCTCTATGTCTTCAGTGTGCTCAAAGGGACCTGACAGACACAGAAACATATCGGACATATCACATAAGACACAGATATTTTCATAACACATATTCCAGAATATATTTATTTGTAATTAGTGACATGCTGAGACATAAAGTGCTCCAATGTGCATATTTATCTACGACCCTATCAGACCACCTTACCTTGAGGTTAGAATTAAGACATGATATGACTAACCTTCCTTGGAGGTGGAGATTCAGACCATATCTATTGAATGAGTCTGAATTTAATCAATATTTACAAAAAGAAATAATAATGTTTTCAGAGAATATTAATTCTGTCCCACCCTTAGCTGATGGGAATCACTGCTTGCTTATCTTAGAGGACAGAGTATTTCATTCTGGGCAAGATGTAATAAAGAGCAGAGAAAGAACATGGACCAACTAGAAGAAGATATTCACACCCTTGAAAAACAACATGCACAGACTCAAGATATGCAGTTAAAATATGTGATAACACAAAAAGGGCTTAAAAATCTTATGACCACTAAAGTAGAAAGAAAGATAGCAAGCACACGGTATCATTATTATGAGAAAGGGGGAGGTGAGGGAGAGATTTATTGATCACCTCTTGTACCTCCTCTAACAGCTAAACTCAATTAATCTTTTGAAAAGGATCACTACCTAAGTCTTTACAACTTGCCTCAATTAATGTCTGTCTAAAGCCCAGCAAGGATGAGCAGCTATGTAGCTCATAAAGGCCTATCTCACTATGAAATGTTACATCTCAAATACTCTCAAACATAATAGCACTAACAAGCACATACAAGAACCACTCATATGAATAGATTTATTCTTAAGTATGATGAGTGATTTAAGAACATTTGTGACATTCATCAATTTTTTGTACTTAGTATTTTCCCTTAGGTACGAACAGAATTTATGAGTGGTCCAGACCTGTTGTACATGTCATGAACAGATAGTCTAACTTTCTTCACAAGGGAAAAACACTGGTTTGACTTGAATTATGTCTTAATCTGAATGAATTTGGAGTTTAAATATGATACCAAAATCAACTAAAATAAAATATATGACTAAAAAAAAACTAATGCAAAATTAATATTCTGTTTGTTGTATTATCATCATCATGGCTTAATGCATTGACCATCACAGAGCGCTTTGCTTTGGAAAGATGGTTTTTGGCATCTCATTTCTCGTTGAAGCTTTCCCTCTTTATTTCTGTCACAGTGGGAGATATTTACGCTTTGGTAACATTTCTGTGAATGAAACTTGTTCTTCTGTGAACGAAAGTTTGTGCAGATAAAGAGAGTTTGGTGAATCTGATTTGGAACCCTCGTACAAGTAAACCTCACAGAAAAAAGTTTTAGGATAAGAATATAATAAGAAAATGTTCTTGCATGAGGCCCACTGAGTTTCTTATAAGTGAAGACCAAACAGGATTTACAGTATTAGAGGACGACAGGGTATGATTTCATATTATTAATGCATCAAAAGAATCAAGTGATCCCAAAATTGTAATGTATATGAACACTGAAGAAGTGTTTTAAACTGATGATTTTGGAGATAATTTTCTAACTTGGATAAAACTGCTGTACAGAGCATCTATGGCAGAAGTGGTAACTAGTGGAGTCTCATCCAACCCTTCTATCTCAAAAGAGGACGCAGGCAAGGCTGTCCTTTATTGCCACTTTTAATTGCTTCAAATCAAAATAGGAACGCAAGAGTTTCACTATATGCAAATGACCTTTAAATATGCTTCTCTAACTTGGATATCTCCATACCCTATCTGTTAAAGGTGTGCTGAGTGGCTTTAGTAATCTATCTGGTTATAAAATTAATTATTGAAAAAGTTAAGTTATACCCTTAAATAGATACTGGTTAGAGACAGATATCGTTAGGTTAGGTTAGCAGTGTGAATTGTTCAACTGTGTGGTGTTAAACCACTGTGTAGTGGCCTCATAAATACTAGCAGCTGGTTAAAACTTGAGCAGGAGAGGAGAGTGAGAAGAGCATAGGGAGAGTGTCAACAATAAAGGGGATGAAGGATGGCTGCACTTTGAAGTGTTTTCGAGTGTGAGGGTAGTTATATGGTGAGGGTCTACTTGTGACCTCCATTCCTCTTTGCTGATGTAGTTTGTAGTTTTCCACAGATATCAGTATCAGTGTATAGACTATGTTGCTCGATAATATCATTTTCATTTATGTAACCTTCATGAAACAGGCTTGCCCACACCACACACTACTCCATATACTGTTTATTATAGTTGTCTAGTTTATTAAAGTTCTGTTTAAAAACTATTTTAAAAGCTATATTATCTAGTTTAGTCATATTTTCTTATCTTTTTTCCTTCTTAGTTCATATGTTAGTAACACTTTAAAAATATTTATGCTCTGTGTTTATGTTAGGAAACAAATTGCAGTTCTATTTTTTAACTCTAAAACATTAACATTGGTACTGGCCTTAAAAAAACAGTATCAGTTGGTCTCCAGAAATCATCTATATGGCATTAAGGCACATTACTCAACGTCCTGTGAATATTCACCATGTCTTCCATTCACTTCTATTGAAGTCCAAACAAGAGATGAATTCAAGAATGTATCTTTTGTTTTGATGCAATCTCCAGCTCGCAGGTCAGACTTTGCATTTCTTCAGTTTTGCCTTGCAAACACTGATGCAGTGTGTTTGGGAATGCACAAGTATTTGTAGCATGTGCAATCATCCTGTTTTGCAAAATATCACATGATCAGACTATACTGCAGCATCATTCTCATACTTTATTTGTGGTCGCTCTGCTCAGCATTTATCTATAACCATCATTGAAACTGTAACATCACATCCTTTTTAAGGCCTGAGTGTGGTGCAAAGTTGAATAGTTGAATATGAGACTAAAGTAACTGAATCTTGAGCCTGATTAGTCTAAGTAAAAAAATGCTGGTGAAACATCAGTATTATCACCTACTAACGTTAGCTGCAAACATGAAGGACTGAATATCTGATAAGGAATACAGTGTAGACCTATTCAATTAACACACGTAACTGCATGATTATTGCATAATAATAACACATCTTCTTTACTGTAATAGTATTATCTAATGAACATGAATTAACTACTTATTTAGACTTAATAAAAGTTTCAAGTGTCTGTTAATTTAACAGAGGAGGAAAATGGAAACTAATGGCTGCTTAGAGGGCAGAAAAACTCCAGCAGCCATCTTAAACATAACACCATGCTGCATCAGTAACATTAATATTAATACGTCATTTGTGCTAAACGTAATGTAACAACACGTAAAACACTGGTATGGTTTTTAAGCTGCGTCTGTATTTGTGACACCTAGTTAGTTTACGTATAGGTTACTGTTCTGACAGGTCAGATAACCTTTAATTTAGTCTAATAAATATTTTTAAAAATCAAGAAAAATGTCGTCATTTTAATATCCAAAACTCTGTAGTCGAAGAGCACAGCTGCGGCCCAGCAGTAGTCAAGCTAACATTACACGCCGTAACATTAGTAGCAACACCGATAAGGTAGTGAAGTGACTGTTAGGTACCAGGCTTAGCTAGCTAAACACTGTGTTTGTCATATGTGTTACTCAGTTTTAGCTACATTGCTGCACACTTTCTCTCTCAAGCGTCATATGCTATTGAGGAAGTTGGTGAACATGTCGGTCCTGAATCCGGCTCCTCATGCTAGTTAGCTTATACTAACTTTAGGACTACAGCACTGATAAAATACTGCTGACGATTAGTTGAATGAGTTTGGTAGTGAGAGTTATTACCTTACAAGTGGGAGTCAGAGTTGTGAACAGTTCCACGCTGAAAGCTTGTGGCCCGCTCTTCCACTGTTTGTTCCGAAGTCCCAGATGTCGGGTTTGTTACAGCAGAAAGTACAGTACTATACAAGTTACAAACCTGCGGGTCTGTTCCTTACGGACCTTGACGTGGCAGTCAGTGAAGAGCTCCTGGAGCACCACCAACAAGCCCGCCATGATCAAAACAAGGACACTTCCGATCACCACCTCCAAAATAAAACCCCACATAAAGGCGTCATGACAACCACATGTCTGTGACGGCAACATGTAGCAACGGTGTGTCTCACTGACGTGTTTTTAATCCTTTTTAGACCACAACAGAGGTCTACGCCACGGATGAATAAGATATATCAAACTTTGATGCACACACAATACTTGGTAATTTCCTAAAACAGGTGGTCATTGTAGTTTTTAACAAATGTTACTTAAAAATGAGGAAATAGCGCTTTTGATGTGGACTATTATGGCGGATTAATCCACATTTAGTGTGAATGTGTGCGTTCATGGTAATGAAGGAACATGTCACCCAGTGCAACAGTGTGGCTCACTGATGTGTTTTTAATAATTTTTGGACAACAGTGGAGCTCTGTGGCACAGAGGAATAAGATATATCAGGCTTTGATACCCACACAATACTTGTAAGTAGAAAAGTTCATTGCTGGTTTGGGACTGCCCATGACATTTGTCGAGTATAAGAAAAATATAGAATGTCACCAGACGTATCCTTTAAATACACATACAAATATATCACAAGGTTAAAAAGACATGGCTGAATCTCAAAGATCGGTTTACCCCAATCCATCCTGGTTCAACATGATCTTGCCTGACAGGTAATCATCCAGGTCGTTGCTTCTGGTGTTGAGGGCTGTTCTGATTCAGTGTTCACCCTTGTGCCTATTTCCCACAAGCTGTCTCCCAGAGAACACAATTGGCAATGGAGAAATGCTGGCTGTGAAATTAGCTTTGCAGGAGAGAAGCTAGAGGGGAGGGAACATCTATTTTTAGTTTGGAAACACCACAAAAACCAAGAATACATTCATAGAGCCAAGGAAGTAAACTTCTGGCAGGCAAGGTGTTTTTTTCAGCCACTTTAATTTAACGCTGTCCTACAGCATAGGTGCCAAGAACATGAAGCCAGGTGCCCTTTATTGCCACTTCTGTGCTGAAGAGAGAACTGGAGCACCACCTCTCCCTTCAGTGGGGACACCTTCTTGGATCACCTATCACCCAGGTTCCACCAACATCCTGGCCTTTCTCAAACAGCACTTCTTGTGACACATAATGGAGACCAATATCAGGTCATTTGTAACAGCCTGTCAAGTCAGTGCCCAGCATAAGCCCTCTTGTTGAGGCCCTTCCGGTGTACCATGACCTCTTCCTATATAGTCAACCCAGCCCTTGTATCTCACAGGATATTGTCACCAGTCTTCCCCCCTTCCTGCAAACATAAAAGAGAGCTGTAAAATCCTGAAAACATTTGTTTCAAAGTGTTCCATATACTTACCTGCATATTTTTGACTGTATATGGAAACATACACCCATCATTACCAGCCACTGCCACAAAAATCCATATATTTGTCATTAGAGGCCAAGCACAAAGTGCCAGGGGCCAATGGTCCCTGGCATGAAGTGCGAGGAACCTATTGCTTTTGTAAAGATTATTATTATTAGGGCCCGAGCACTGAGTGGTGCAAAGGCCCTGTTGTATTTCAAAGAATTATTAGGGCCTGAGCATGAAAGTTCCAGGGGCCCTACATGAAATTTACATGGTGTGGTCTACACATGATATACAGCAACATTAACGTATAAATAGTGAATGTTCCCTAGCGCCACATAGTGGACACAGGAGGTGATATTTATCTCCTACATGCAATGTCCAATATTCATGAAAATGTATATCCATGTCAGTTGCCCTCTGGTAAATGTATTGCTGCATTAATATTTCACTTACGTAGTTTTGTCTACAGGCAACAGGAAGTGAAGCCTAAATGACATATAGTTCAATTGCCAACATGTCATCTCCAGCGCCACGTACTGCCCACAAGAAATAATATTTACCCATTCACACAGTGTCTGATAATACTGAAAATTCAGAACTGTGTCAACTGACCTCCAGTAACAATACCACGACTGCCGCTCCCTCTGACGTGTGTGAGGTGCAAGGGCCCATTCATTGCTGCTTGCAGCTTTAATTAGAGTTATTTCTGTTATTGATTAATCAGCATTTGTTCATGTATGCTTTTTTTCTGAATGCCATGCTTTTTATATGTTGTGAGATGGCAGGCCAAGCAGGTCCATATCAGCAGACTGTAGCGCTGCTACAAATGTATTTTCTTTTGTATTTTAAAGATTATATAACCTATTTTATCTTAGTTAAACTTATTTTTACTGTTTATTGTATATATTTGAGTAGTGTGTCGTTTGTTCTTTAAAGGGGGGTTTAAGGACAGGAGATAATAAGGAAAAAGAGTCTACAGCACTGATAAACCAAAGTAAAATGCAAAGCTTTGCAGCTTGGACCTGATGAGGGCACTAGATGAAAAGTCAGGAGATCAATATTACCACAATTCATCCTACAATTCATCCTCTGAGGAACATGAATGTATGAACTAAATTTTGCAATCCATTGAATAGTTGGGATATTTCAATAAAGAACTAAAAAGTCAACCTCGTGGTGGCGTTAGATTAAAAGTCAGCACATTACCAAAGTGGTCAGAATGTATCTTCCAGGGACTTTGAATATCTGTTGTAAAATTAATCTCAATCCATCTCATAGTTGTGGAGATATTTCACTCCGAATCACAAATGTCAACCTCATTGTGCCACTAGAAGAAGAGTCTGAGGACCACCAAAGTCTGTAGGATTCATACTTTGGGGACCATGAATACAATATACGATGTACGATATTTCATGGCAATCTATTGAGTAGTTGTTGAGATATTTCAGACTGGACCAAATTGGTGGATTGACTGACAGACCGATATTGTCATCTCTAGAACCATGGCTACAAACAGGAAATACTTGTATTTGTTGTGCATACATATTGCATCCCTGTTCTTGTTTTCTTGCTGATTTTCTGTCTTTTAATATAAAATGTATAGACACACTTCAGTAAAACAACATAGTGGCTCTAAAAGTGCCTGTGACCACTTTAGTACAGCCTCATTAAATTATGCTTGAAATATAGCTTCACAAAGTAAAACAGTCTATACACAGAACAAAAGAAAATTCTGAGCAGTCAGTAGGTGTTGAAGAAAGGTGCTCATTCAGCTGGGCTCAAGACCAAGATGCTTCCCAATTTATTCCTAAACTATAACTGATGTTGGTGGTGGTTTTTGTCAACGCACTTTGTAAATGTTTGGATGGAACAAGCCTCTGATTGAGTGAGACTAAAATACAACAAGAGGTGCAGTATTAATGTAATAGTTTTTTTTGGACTTATTTATGGATGATGAGCCGAATATTGTGTTGTGTGGTTTTATTGATATGATGTGTACAGCTGAATATGGGATGACCCCCGTCATGTGTTTATCTATCAAGTTCTTTGAAATTATTTGAGAGTGCGCTGTGCTGGTGGAGAGATATGCAGTTATTAGTGAAAATTTTTATAATGATGATATATACAATCAAAATATACTGTATATAATGATGTCCAGCAATGTTTTGCTTTGGGGCCCCCTAACAGGTTAATCTGGCCATGGTAATTTCACAACAATATTTCAATGGTAAGTGTGAAATAAAAAGAAAAGAAAGAAAAAGTATAACATTAAACACATTTGAATTTTTTATAAATTAGTTAATTGTTGACCTCAAGTGAGAGTCTTCTTTGATAAATTAAAACTAATACTATAATCGGCCAATATTCAGATTTAACCTCAATTCAATAATCTTGAAACTTGAAATACTTAAAGGTTCTGTATGTAGGAATCAGAAATTCCTTCTCATTAGTGACATCTGTGGCTGTTAAATGAGGTGCAGTTAACATCTTGGTGCTTGTGCTCGCGGCATGAGACTTTTGCAGGTGGTGTCTCTAACGTTGTGTTTTCAGCAAAGCATCTCTCACTTCCAGTCAGTCAGGACTGTAGTTTTGTTGTGAAATGTGTACTTATTACAACCTTTTGACTACCAACAGGAAAAACAAAAGGGGTAAGCTATGTTCTGCTGTCACTCTGGAGCTTGTTTTCTGCTCCTTTGTTGAGGAAATAATTTTAGCTGTGTGTGCTCAGGAGTGGGCGACTTGTCATTGTGGGTGTGTTTTGTTATGAAATGTGTGGTGGTTGATGGAGGTAGCTAGCCGTCTCATTAGCTGGAGAGCTAATATCTGCAGGGTGTTTCTAGTCAGATAGCACTGTTTTTGTTGTGTTGTTGTGTGGTTATGCTGGTCGTTTGTTGACGTTAGCAGGAGAGAGGCAAAGCACTCGGGAGCATGCAAAAATGTCACTTCTGTTGGATTTTTGCAGAAAATCTGGCCTGGGTCCTTCATATGGAAATCAGTCCACAGGCTGTTACAGACAACCAAGAAAGTAGGGGAAGGTCTCATTTTTCCCATTACATTACTACCCGTTCACTCATTGGCAATAAAAAAGGATTAATACATGTAAATTGCTTCACAATTCTACATATAGAACCTTTAATAACATTTTGTAATTGATCATTTTTATTGATTGATAATTGATAATTATTATTACATACTTATTTTATTATAATTTATCATCTCTCATTATCATTGTTATATTTATTTATTTTCTCATTTTTATTATTATTCCTATTTTTTCTACTATCACTATTGTTATACAAAGATTTTTTCCTTTCCCCATATATCCACATATTTCCTTGGTCACACCTCACCTGCCAACGTTTATAACACATGCACACCTTTACTCAGTGGTGGAAGAAATACTCAGACCCTTTACTTAAGTAAAAATACCAATATCACAATGTAAAACTAATCCATTACGTTTACAATTACTAACCTAGGGGTCGGGCCCCTCCAAAGGGTCACCAGATAAATCTGAGGGGTCATGAGATGATTAATGGGGAAAGAAGAAAAAACAAAGTTCTGATACACAAATCTGTTTTCAGTTTTTTGGCTTTTCTTTTAGTTTTGATTTTTGGTGAAATATTGGATTATTTTGAACTCTTTGGACCTTTGGACCCTTGGACAGTTATTGAAATGAAACCATGTGGGAAGTTTAGAGGGCAACAACTCATAGACATCTGAAACATGACAAAGCATCACACCTACATGCTGATTTTACAGCTCACAGCTCACAAAACAAACAAGTTGAGAAACACTTATTTAATCTTGATTAATGTATTTTATGATAATATATTTTAATCTCATCATATGTGTTTTTACGTAAAATTTTAATATAAAAAGTAATTATAGCTGTCAAATAAATGTAGGAGTTAAAAGTACAATATTTCCCTCTGAAATTAAGTAAAACTATAAAGTAGGATTATGTGGAAGACCTGCTCAAATAGAGTAAAAGTACCTCAAAATTGTAATTAAGTATACAGTACTTGTAAACGTAGTTACATTCCACCATTGCCTTTATATACGCATAGAAACATATAAAAACACAAACACAGTTCTGACATTAACATACACTACAATTTCCCAGTTAATACTCAATCAACTCCCGTGTTTCCTTGCTTTAATGTATTTATATTACTGTAGTTGTTTTGCTCTTTGGTCTGTAGCTTCTGTTGGAATTTGACTATTTTATTGAATTGAATTGAGCAGTTAGTTTGTTATTCACTGTTTCTGAGTAGACTGTATTGGGCCTTCGGAGCAGCAGCACCAGCCACTGGCTGCGCTTGGTGCCAATCAAGGAGATTACAAGTACGTCATTGCGGGGCGCTTGGTGATTGGTTGGCCGTCCTGCATAATCTCACCGCCGAGTAGCTCAGGTTTTGTTCACCATGTTGGATCAACTGCTCATCTCAGTTGCCTTGTGACCAATAGTTTTATCATGCCAGTGGCAACGAAACGTCGTGGGCCCAAAGTGTAGAGGTGCAACCGGGTGGCTTCCTCTTCCTGAGCGGACAGCGGGGCTCACCGACACGGACAGGGCAGGAAGGAAGGACTACTGTTTTGATTTGGAGACATGGACACCCATTAGCTAGCTCCAAGCTGTCAGGTTCAACACTACTGTCTTCTTCCAGGACAATTTAACCCGCATCTAAAGGATTTAACTTTTCCCTCCGCATTGTTATATAGTTTTCCTGGATGTGTACTTATGAACTGCAGGAGGACACTGTGAAACATACTTAAGGCAAGGCTGTCGATGGGGGAAATAAGTTGCCTGCCAGCCGTCTGCGAGAATTTCTCTTCTCATTTTTTTAGTCATGGTCGAAGCTTCGTCTTTATGTCAAACTGATTGGATTTCTGTGCAGGCACTGCTGCTGGGATCTCTGTAATATGTGAGTGAAGTGGACGGCCGAGGCCTGGGCCCGCTGTTGTATTGTGGCCTGGGCTAGGATACACCTCCTCTGCATTGGATCAGCAGCGTTAATTACGGCTCGGAGATTACCCCTGTTTACGGAGTAGCGATCTGGCCTGCGTACACATCAGAAGGAGGATTCCGTTTGGAATAATAAATGCGATTTCCAAGCCGTGTGGACCCCCGGTGGTGGGAACAGCATCGGCGCTGGACCAGAGCTTGTGGAAAACTTGGACACTTTTAAAAGATGAATGCGCTGCTTCCCATGTGACATGCTTTAGATCACGCTGTTCTATCAAGACGGGGAAGCTGAGTTTCACCAGGAGGGAGGGGGCGCACCTCTATCATGAGGGACATCTAGGGCCACCGACTTTTTAATTTATTGAGGGGGGTGCGGGTTATTTTCTGTTTTTATATTTTGATTTGTCATTATTAGTAGTGGCACTGTTAGGGCTGCACAGATTCTTAGACTTGGGTAGTCATTGCTGTACATGCTCATGATATGCTTTCCGTTATTAGCCCCGGGCTACAGTAGCCTAATGGTGTGCAAGCAAGAAAATTAATTTAGAGGAAGTGGGTCAGATCCTTGTTGGCATTATGACAAGAGGCACACCAGAATGGTTTTTCTCCCCATAGATTTGAAGTAACAGATGTTGGATAATTTAAACCCCAAATCTGTTCTCTATATGTTTTCTGTAAGTTTCATTACTCGTAGTATTGCAGCCCAGTAGCCATTATCACTTTTAGAAGCAGGTTCTGAAAAGAGGCATTACAGCACCATTGAATGGCTCTTTGCGGCACAACGGCTACAAATGCTACAAAAATGATGGCTGCTTATAACGGTGGCTCCTCAGCAGTGGCTGCCCATCACCCGCATCACCACCACCAGCTCCAGCACCTTCCGCCTCCCCACATGCACCACCACCACCACGCGGGCCAGCACCACTTGCAGCACCCGGGCTCCGCCGCCGCCGTGCACACGGTGCAGCAACACACCTCCACGGCTGCCGCTGCGGCGGTGATGCTCAACCCCGGCCAGCAGCAGCCCTACTTTCCCTCTCCTGCCCCCGGACAGGCCCCCGGGCCGGCGGCGGCCGCGGCTCCTGCCCAGGTTCAAGCCGCTGCTGTCAAAGCTCACCACCACCACCACCACCACCACCAGCAGCATCAGCAGCAACACACGCACCACCTACCACAGCAGCTGGACATTGAGCCTGACAGGCCCATCGGCTATGGAGCGTTTGGTGTTGTCTGGTAAGTGCACTGCACTACACTTTCTTAACTCGTATATTACATATCACAGGCATTTCAACGTGTTTGCCTACCTTCCAAACATACACTAGTTTCTGTTAATAATATATGAAACTCAATTTGTAGAGTTTTAAAACTGACCACAGTTTTTTGTGGTTAGACAGGTCATACAACAACTTGCCTCAGCCTACCTACCTTTGGCATACCTGAGCATGGTATACTTATGAGTTAATAATCATTTCACGACCAGTCTTTACAATACTGATCTTTTTGAACACCAAAATAACATGGCCTTGGATCTTGGTAACACACAACTGTGTATTGTTTTAAAAAATTTTTTTAGCAGTACTTGATTCAAGGGCCTGGATCATGAAGCAAGTTCAACTTAGTCTGGCTCTTTGTGCTACCAGGCCTCACTGAGCCTGACACTGATCCTGGATAACTGGTATCATGAAGCTGGTTATCAGCCAACTGTTAATGTGAAAGTTCTAAATTACAATATGACTTGAAATCAAATGGTGATACCTGTGGGGAGATTGCAGCAGCAAAAAGTGAAAATCAGCGAGGTACAGTAAAACATATATGATAATCACTCAACTAGAATAGAATACGAAGCTGTAGAAACAGCAGAAATAATATTCAAATATTAAAAGTAAAGACATAGCTATAAATAAGTGAGAATTATTATGTAGATATTTTTATTATACTTTTTTTTAAACAGGGCTGACATTTTCAACATGTTTGAGTTTCTACAGTGTGTGGTAAAGTAATATTGTGGTGCTTTTATTTTTCTCATGATGAACAAAGTAAAAGTTATGCACATATTTACAGTTCAAAGTAAAGTACAGCTCCTCCTGCTCTCACAGCAGAGAGAGAAAAAGCAGACAGTCTGGAAAAATGGCCTAAATAAAAGAAATGCCTGATAAGGTCTATGTTGAAATGTTGCATTTATAATTCACTCAGCTGATTAACAGTGTTGATTTTTTTTTTTTCTAATAGAAGGATACAGTGGGTATACTTTTATTATTATTTATTGTTATCCCAGACTGCAATGATGGAATAAGGAACCTCAGTGCACTTAATATGATAACCATTCACCAGACTGTTAGTGTGCTAGACTATCTGTGTTTGTTAGACACCGTTTAAAGCACCAGTGTTGACACATGGATGTGTAAAAAACCTTGTATCTTTGATGTAACTATCATGACAGACAAAGTGATTCTATAATTTATAAAGCTGTCACCCAGTGCTCTTTATTCCTTCACTTAAATGCACAGTATGCTGCTTTTGTCCCTATCAGGAGCCTGTAGAATGATAAGTCTGTTTCCAGTGAGCTGATTGGTCAGTACTCATGCTGTTGACACACTTTAATCTGATCCTCTGAATGGCTGTTGTTTCTACAGTATGACAGCTCGTAATATGAGTAGCAGTTATTCTTTTATTTACATTTTAGGCAGAAGATGTGTAATGAGTTACAGATCATTTAGTCTGTGTATAGCACACTAACAAGGTGGCTTTATATAAAGAACCTGAGCATGTATTGTAGGCATCATGTGGGTGAATATAGCTGCAAGGAGCACCAATGTTGCCAAGGAAATCAGGGACATTTGGCAGAAAGATTAGGAAAATAATACAAAAGAAAAAAGGAGGGAAACAAAGAAAGAAGGCATGAAGTGAAGTAAACAATGATGGAAATAATGGAGACAGAACTAAAGGAATGAAGAGGTTGTGGAGTTTTCTTGTGAACAAACAATTATGTATACATTTAATGTTATTCACCAAAACACTATAATCATAAAATATTTGCATATACATTACAGTGTTTTGAAACCTGAATTGTTTACATGATGTATGTAATAAGAGAGCTGGGGGGTATTCATCAAGCTGGATAAAGGAAAAGCCTGGCTTATTTTGATAAGCCTCGCTAATTTAAGTGAGAGTTCTGTTCCATTCCTGTAGTTTATATGATTCCCTGCTCAGTAACCATGGCAACACAGAACTAGCTTGCCCTGTGGCAGGCTAACTGTCAAGCTTAATGTCCGATGGGCAGAAACAGACTTCCAAAAGACGGTTGCGTCAAATGTCTTTTCATGCTCGCATCACTTTTGTCTGTGTTTGGAAACATACCTATTTCAGTTAATCCCCATTTTATTCATGGTCACCTTTTGTTTTTGAGTGAACCCTTTTAGTTAAAAGCTTAGCATTTATTATTTAATAAATAAAAGTGTGCCAACATTGTTTTGAAGTTCATATTATTCAAGCTGTGAAGACAAAAAGAAAATTAAATAAAGTCCAAACCATGACCTTCTACTGTGTTTAAATTTATACTCATATCCTTCTCCAGTTTCTTTATCTCCAACTGCAACTTCTCATGTTTTGACTTTGAATGATGCTTGTAAATCGAATGGACATCCTGTGAAAGAGAAAATGTGTCAAAGAGTAGCTGATTTTGTAGTTAATGGTAAGTTGGTTCTCCTAAGTTGCCTACACCATAATTTTAAACATCTGATATTATCTAACCTACTGATAACATAGCCACAGTCAGTGATCTGAATGTTCATTTATTAACAAATGAAGATGAAACAATAAGTACAGACAAGCACTGTTCTCCCTACACAGATTGATCCTGCCAGTATAGGGGATTGAACCAACAACCTTCCCATCACATCTCGCTTCTCTAACCCTTAGGCCACCACTGCCTGCCTATATGGGCTTGTATAACTTACACATTTAATCTGTCAGCAATGTTTTGTCAAGCCATCTCCCTCACCTTGTTAATTGTGGCAATATTGCCCTTTTTGGTGGTGACTCCTTTATATTCTTTATATAGTTCCATCAGCAGGGTTTGTTCTGCTGCTGAGAAGAACAACGCTCTAGTTTTCTCTTCTTTTTAGGACATAGTATCTTCCTTTTGGCAATCGACTGTTCTGGGCTGCTTATGTACTTCGTGCATGTGCACACTGCAAGTTTATTCAAGCCTGGTTAGAGTTAACGTTGACTAGACGTGGCTATGTTAGTGGAATGGCTTGAGCCTTAAGTGAGAGTTGATGTTAATTCAAGCCAGGCTTTTTCAAGTAAGTGCAGCTTTATTTAGCTGCGTTGATGGAATAGCCCTCTGGATCTGATGCGGTGAGTCAGGCCAGCTGCCAGTTTGCCCCAATGGCCAACTGTGGTTTTACATGTAAAAAATCCATTGCAGCCCTAGAAGTATTTTCCCCACAGACCACTATTATAAAGAGACATCTTTAAAACTAAACAACTGCAAACAAGGTAAACTATTACTTTCTCTTGTGCATTTTTAAACCATGGCAATTATATATTTGTAATCTAGAAATACTATTTTTATGTGTGTGGCGTTATCTCAGTGTTAACTTTTTTTGGGACAGGGCCAGAGCCACTCAGGAGTATGTGCTGGGTGAGCAGCTTTTATGGGAATGAACAGGTGCCATCTCAGGTGTCTGGTGTACAGTTCTCAAAAATACATCCATGGTTTATATCCATGTTTACTAGCTAGCAGGCTCCTCCTTCTCTGCCATTTGTTGGCGCTTTGCTATTTCATTGCATGATACCGCCACCAATGATGTGGATTAGTGCAATAACATGACGCCATCAACAGGAATGTGCATCATATCATCCACAGGCATGGCACATATATGTGGGTCCCCATATATGTGCACAACTTACAAACAAAACAACATAAAAACATTGCTCCATCGTGGTCAGAAACTCCTCAGGCTACCTAATTATTAAAATCAAGGCACATTATATCCACATTTGATCATTTGGATGTAACTTGTATCACTTGGTATAAGAAAAACATAACTCAAGGTCCACATAACTAGCTTTTTCTGGAGCTTTCAACTGCATCTCACAGTCATGCGTTTCGTATGTTGAACAAAACTCCATCCCTCCAAGTTAGTAAGAGGACCTTAAAGGACCACTGCAGAGTTTTCTTTACAAAGTTTCTGTTTACATTCAGTGTTTCTCATGTAAACCCACTGTGTATGCTTGAGGTCTAACAAACTCAATGCATTTCCTTCCTCATAAAACTTTTGCAAAGCAGATTTTTTGAGTACTTTGAATCCTGCATTGTTTACATTCAAGTTTACTAGCTTGCAGTTGTCTTCTTCACTGCCCTTGTTAGTGTATTGCTGCGTTGGTGCATACACCTGTAGACCAGTGGAATAGAGTGAAACCAGTGGTAGGACTGTGTATTGTGTGTGTCATTGTGCATGTGCACAGGACACACAAATTATGATTGGACAAAAATTGCTCTGCAGCACTAATGGTGGTCAAAAACTCTACAGAGCATCCTACATGTACAGGGTAGATTTTTTTACTTTTTTTTTTTTTTTAAGTCAAACTAGTTTTTCCATGTCAGCAATAAACATTCACACTCAAATTGTACCATGATTATTCGAATTGTTACCAAAATACAGACATTTGAAAACGCTCCATGGAAATGGTCCAAACTGGATAATGCCAGTGCTTACATATGAGAGCATCTGAAGCAATTAAAAAAAACAACTACCAACTTTACAATGTTACTACATTGTGTAAAGGAAATCTAGAAAAATATATTTTGTTCATTTTCCACTGGTGAGTGTCATCACAGTCCCGCCCCCTTCCTCCTCCATGCAGCGCCAGGCAGCATGATATCTCTGTCCTATACTGACCCTGTACTGAAGCTGGTTAATAAACATACAGTGCATCTGTATTGGGCCCATTTATATGAGGCTAGTGTCACAGGTTAATCACTGGTTGTCATCGTTCACAGTGACTTGAATTCCATTCACGTCACAGATAAACCCAAGAATTACACTGACTTATATAAAATAAGAACAAGTAAAATTTCATTTTAGTTTCTCTCACATGCTGCTTTCTCTCACTTTCCCACCTACTTTCTCCCTCTCTCTCTCTTACTCCCTCTCTCTTTCTGTGTTTATCTTGCTCTTTTTTTAGACTAGTCGGGTAGTCAGTTACATAAATGTTTAAATGGCAAGTAATATTAAAATTAAGAGGTATTAGAAAGGGAAGAGTGGTACTGTTCACATGTTTCCACTTTTGTTTGAAATCCCCATTCTTTAAGGACAAGTCTGGTGAAATTCATTACTTTTCTTCTTGTCAACAAATTTCATGTGCAGGCTCAAACCAACAAAGAATTGATCTACTAACAAGTATTGTGTGTGTATTAATACACACACAATACTTTATTATACCTAATTCCTCTGTGCCGTAGACCTCCGTTGTTGTCCAAAAACTATTAAAAACACATTAATCTGCACTAGATGACATGTTCCTTCATTACCATGAACACGCACACACACACTGTAGTTTATTGTGACTCAATCCCACACACACACCTTCCTGCTGCCAGAAATACTCACTAGAGCACCAAATGTGGATTAATCCACCGCTGAAAATTTTTTGAGTAATGTTTGATTAAAAACTACAGTGACCAGCTGTTTCAGGAAGTTACTGAGCATTTAAAAAAAAAAAAAGAAACTTTATATGTTTGAGCTGTTTTTAAAAATTCAAACCCTCAGTTAGAATCAATGGGCTTGGAGCTGAGAGTCACAGAGCAGGAATGTCAGAAAGTATTGACAGACAGACTAACACATTGTGGGTTTGGGTCTGCACATGGGATTTGTTGACAGCAAGAAATATATAGAATATCATCGGACTATCTCCTAATATAAGGGCAAGTTCAACCTTTCACTGTACATACATTTTTCCTCTTTGGTATGAACTAGTCATCACAGGAGGCATCTGTCAGTGTGAATGCATAGCTGTTTACAGTTGAATGCTGACCAGCATTGCATTGACAAGCTTTGTCAGAAAATAAAATTTGGCGGGCACGTTGCAAATCTTGATGTTGTGAAAGAGAGGATGCCAATATAAAATAATTCTAGCATTTCTGTTCAACCTCTCAGCAGGGAAGTTTTATAAACACTTGAAGGAAGCCCAGAACACCGCATCAACCATAAAGATAAATTCTCAACTTGTAGGAAACCCTATGGGCAGGGCAGTAATACACTCTCACTGGGTATCATGCAAAGTGTAATGTGCACCATGGCTGCCAATTTACAGAGACAATCAACAGTGTTGTTAATTTTTTTTTCTTTTTTAAGATTGATTTGGAAATAAGTACTTTGGCATGACATCCTATAAAGTTCAGTAGTTGTTAGGAAAATTCTCTCACTCCAACAGCTGCTTTGGGGTCTTTTTGCAGTTCTCCATCCAGGGGAACATCCTCTGTTTCACCTGACAGTGTAACATCACCTGTAATGGCATGTATTCGGTCATCCATCTCCTATCATTTGTCATCTACAGTAAATCATGGATTGTTTTGCTTTAGGTAGAGCAAGTTTAGCAATTTTGGTATCTACTTTAACTTCATGTCAAACTATTCCCTCTCTGTTTCTGTTAGTATGGCTCTGTGATGATGCAGCATTGACAGCTGTTCTTGTATTTTTTTCATTTCTTTGCGTCCTGTAATACCATGACTGACACTACTTAAGTAGTTTGCTGATTTCTGTTAGTAGGACTTTGTGATTTTCTTCTTTTAACTTATACGTGACATTTTTGTCAGTGAAACTTGACCGCAAATGGAGGGGAATTGGTGCACTTGTGTGGCACTTTGAGGGTGTTGAAATGCTAATGATCAAATCTCACTAACATGCTCCTACAGGTGGCATTCATCATGTTGAAACTAGTGATTTACAACATGTTTGCTGAATCTGACTTGAAACATTGGAGGGCCAAAGCCATTATATATTTCAGCTGGCACCAGCAGTCACAATCCACCTGCCCACAAATAATCAAGCAGGTACAATGTGTTATGAATTTGGAAATAACATACCTTTATCAACTGTGACACAAAACATATTTCTGCAGGAGCAGTAGAGAGTATGTGATGTTCAGGATCTAGCTTGATTTGTATGAAAAGTTTGAGGCATTTCAATCTTTTCTTGTATGTGATTCTCCTAACCTTCCAAGAATTTTCTATAACATGTTCTACCCGTAATAATTACTACTGCATGTGTCAGAGTTGGTCCTGTAGTACTGTGTTCACTCATGCATAATAGGCAGTGTTTTAATGTGGAGAAAAATGATGGCACCAGAGCTTTAAGTTAGGACTGCAACTAACAAATATTTTCTATTATCGATTAATCTGCCGATTATTCTCCTGATTAATTGTTTAGTCAATGAAATGTTAAAATTGTGAAAAAATGGCATTCACAATTTCACAAGTACCCATGGTGATGTCTTCAATTAGCTTGTCCGACTAACAGTCCGAAACCTTAATAAACTTAGCACAAAAAGTAAGGAAATTTGTGTTTGGTAGATTATTTCTTTGTTGTAACAATGCTTCTTGGCAATAAATCTTATACTGTTGGAAAGCCTGTTTATATCCCTTTTAAATGGTGCCACATTTGTAAGGAACATACATTTGTGGGATGAGCAGCAGAGCTGAGTATGTGGGTTGCGCCCATGAAAAATTTACCAAATCTTCTCTGCCATTGCCAAACAGCTTATTTTGCTGTTGCTATTGACACTTGTTTTGAGCTTCTGGTACCCCCATGTGCTGCCACTCTGATTGGCCTGACTGGCACCTGATTGGCAGCACCTGTGAGCATGGGCCCTGCTACAGTGGTCAGTAGGTGTCTGCTCCAAGAATCGGCATGCCACGTTTGACTGATCTGGATAGGGCCCATGCGATAGGGCAACTTCAAGCTGGTGTTCCGCAAAACCAAGTTGCGGCATTATTTGGAGTGAGCCCTAGTACCATCTCCAAAGTGAAGGCCAAGTTCCATATAACGGGGGATGTCAGAGACAGGCCGCAAAGAAGACAACACCCCAAGAAGACCGTTTCTTCACCCTGTCAGCATTTAAGTACCGTAGGCTGTCTTTTACAGGTTTGCAGGACGAAATGGCCGACGGCTCTTTGCCCCGACAATCCGGAACAGACTGCACGCAGCCAATCTCCGGTCTCATAGGGCTGCCAGCAGGCCTGCCATGACTGCCCTTCACCATCAGGCCCGTTTGCACTATTGTCGGCAAGACGTGCACTGGAACCTGAACATGTGAAGGAACATTATGTTCAGCGATGAGTCCAGATTCTGCCTATGGCAGTTGGATCGTAGAGTCAAAGTGTGGAGAAGACGCAGAGAATGCTATGCTGATTGCTGCACCAATAGAGTAACATCTTTTGGTGGAGGCAGTGTGATGGTGTGGGGCGGCATCTCCCTCACTGGAAAAACAAGGCTTGTCATCATTGGAGGCAATCTCAATGCAGAGAGATATCAAGATGAGATTCTGCAACCAGTGGCAATCCCATATCTCCACAGTCTGGGACTGAACTCTATCCTCCAAGATGACAATGCTCGCCCCCACAGAGCAGGGTTTATCAGAGACTACCTCCAGAATTTGGGAGTGGAGAGGATGGAATGGCCTGCCAGCAGTCCTCACCTCAACCCCATTGAACACTTGTGGGATCAGCTTGGGCGTGCTGTTCGTGCCAGAGTAACTAACATAACCACGTTGGCTGACTTGCGACAAATGCTGGTTGAAGAATGGGATGCCATCCCACAGCAGTGTGTGACCAGGCTGGTGACCAGCAGGAGGAGGTGCCAGGCTGTTGTGGCTGTGTATGGTTCTTCCACACGCTACTGAGGCTCCGGTTTGTTAAATGAATAAATTGTTAAATTGCCAATATGTCTAGTTTCTTCAAACTTCAATCATCCAATCCACCAAACACCAAACGAGTCAATGGCAGAATAAGCTGTTTGGCATTGACAGAGAAGATTTGGCAAATTTTTCATGGGTGCAACCCACATACTCAGCTCTGCTGCTCATCTCACAAATGGATGTTCCTTACAAATGTGGCACCATTTAAAAGGGAAATAAACAGGCTTTCCAACGGTATAAGATTTATTCCCAAGAAGCATTGTTACAACAAAGAAATAATCTACCAAACACAAATTTCCTTACTTTTTGTGCTAAGTTTATATTCAATTTACTGTCAAATATGACAGAGAAAAACAGCAAATTGTCACATTTGAGATTGTGGAATCAAAGAATATTTACCATTTTTGCTTGAAAAATGTCTGAAATTATTATCAAAGTAGTTGCCGATTAAATTTCTTTTGGTTGATTTTGCTGCCAATCAAATGCCAATTACTCCTATTGGCTAGTTTTACTGCCCCCGTCTCTGTTTTTTCTCCTGTGTATGCTTGTTGTTCTCTTTTGGGCAGTTTAACTGAGCGGGGTGCGTGCCTTTGTCCCGCTCAGCAAGTCAGAGCCTAGAAGCCCTCCCCACTGCAATGTGACGGTGTTTATATCAAACAGCCTCCACTGCACTCAGACACGGAGCTGAGTGGCTCATTGTTCACTTGCTTATTCAAAGTTTATCAAACCTGCTGCATGTCTAAATAACTTCACACTCGACACTGTACTCCTTTTGGTCCTCAGCAGTACACCTGCCAAGTGTGAACTCGAGTCAGAACCCAGAAGTCCTGACCCGCTGTGATGTGGTGGTGTTTGTATCAAACAGCCCCTGTTGCACTCAGACGCAGAGCTGAGCAGCTTGCTGTTCACTTGTTTATTCAAAGTATATTAATATTAAATGTGTCACGTGTCCAAATTGCACCAAAAGAGTGTCTGTCTCCTGTTGAGTGTTTGATGGATGTTTATTTGTGCTTTAGAACGTAACTGCTGTGAAACAATCAGAAAGTAATGTTGTATTTCTGTCATTCACAGGCTTTCTCTCTCTCAGAGAAAGCTTTCCAGTCTGTCTCTCTGTCGCTTGCTCATGCTCTCAGCGCACTCACTCTCTCTCTCTTTTTCTCTTGTCTTTTTTTAAAATGAGTCGGGGAAACCCACAACAAAGTTGAACTTTTAATATTACGAAGAGAGATGTCGTCCCCTCCTCTCTCTCATGGCAGGGTTGTACTGCTCTGACCACGTTCTTGACATGCAGTAGCAGAGCCCAGAAGCCCCGCCCCGCTGCTGCAGAGCAGAGCGGCTTGCTGTTTGCTTGTTTACTCCAAGTTTATCAATACTAAATGTGTCGTGTGTCCAAATTGCGCCAAATTTCAACAGTACACTCCCTTGTATCCTCAGCAATACACCCGCCAAGTGTGAAGTAGATCGGATGAACAGTTCTCGAGACATGCAAAGGACAAACATATATACATACAGACAGGCAGATTCCTTGCTTTATATGCTAAAGAGAGAGATGCTAAAAAGCATCTTTCTACAGCAAAGTGCTCTATGACTAATATGACAGGTGGTCAAATACAAGGTGTTTACAATCACTATTTCTGTGAATCCCTCTCGGATTTCTCCAAGCATTATCAGCTCAGCAGAGGTCAGACTGGCAGTGCCCTCGCAGCAGGTTGAAACACCATAGTTAGTCAAGGGAGATGAAGTGATAACAGTAAACTCTGCAAATGTAATATTAGCTGTACTATACATGGAAAACAGAAACCGGAACTTTCCTGTGATTATTTGCTTCTGGCTCAGGGGAGGCTCACCTGTTGCTGTGGTAGACTGTGACACTAGTTCTCATTTGAAAAGCTCAGTTGGAGGCTGAGTGTGTAAGGTGTTTGTCTTCTTGTTATTCTCCATAAACGTTTCAGCTGCAGTGGCTCTGAGAGGCCAGGATTCGATTAGGTTAACATTAGCTTAGTTGATGTTCTTAGTGTTTGTTACTGGTGATTTTTATGATTTTACATCTACTTTTGTGTCATGTCATCAGGCCTCGATTGTGTCTGACAAATATTTGACCAAATATTTATATCATCTGCTGCTCAGATCTCACATCCTGTTTGTAGCTGCAGATTGTGTTAAGATTTATTTTCCTTCACAACTGTACAAATGTTGCCTTTCTAGCTAACTTTCTAGCTAAGCTGATAAAGGATCTAAATGGAATCTCAGGTGTAGGATGGATACAAATTCAGTATGTGTGAACAGTTTGGAATGTGAGGTTCACTTAATAAATGGCCTTAAAGGTCCAGTGTGTAGGATTTAGTGGCATCTAGCAGTGAGGTTGCAGATTGCAACAAACTGAATACTCCCTACTCCTCCAAGCGTGTAGGGGAACCTATGGTGGCTGCGAAAAACGCAAAAGGCCCTCTCTAGAGCCAGTGTTTGTCTGTTTTGGGCTACTGTAGAAACATGGTGGCCTCCGTGGAAGGGGACCCACCCCCAGTGTAGATATAAAGAGCTCAATCTAAGGTAACAAAAACACGATTCTTATTTTCAGGTGATTATACTACTACACTAATGAAAATAATGAATATTATATTCCATTTCTGCCATTTCCCCCTAAATCATATGCACTGGCCCTTTTAAGTTAAATGATACTAATAACTCAGGTTCTCTTACTACATCTGAAAATGTGTATGGGCTTGTGTTAGGTGATTACTGTGAATTCTCAAATAAAAGCCAGTATTTAAATAATGTACTGTATTGGCTTACATGATAAATTAAGCATTTTGTCCATTTCTGCAGCATTAATTCCATCAACACAAGGAAAGAGTCAGGTGATACACACTACTCTGCTGCTCTGAGTTTCCATTTTAAACCATTTTTCATCTATTACTTCCAATCTCTTCTACTTTTATAGTTTTTTATTGTTAAGCACCATTAATGAAACTAAGCTAAATTTCCTGCAGATATTTCACACTAAAAGCCCCGTCAGCAACGGGATGGATTGTTGGATGGATGGATTGTTGGAAATGTTGCGTTTCACTGACAGTAGCTTAAGTCATTTAAAAAAAAAAAAACAGCAATGTGGAAGTGCAGAAAAATAGTGAATGAATTTATCAAGGCGACATGTACACATGGAGGAGCATGTTGGGTTTGCATTAACAGCAAATGAAATCAGATTGAAATGCAGGGAGGCCTCTTACTAACATACTAACATGAGATATACCGATTAAACAGGGGAAACTAGCAACAATGACCTCACCCTAATAGTTGGTTTTCTGGACAGTTTAAGGTGGAAAAAGGGCCTTAGGCATTAATTGAGAATTTACAGTGAATTTACAGTAATTTTAAAGCAGCGTTTTCATCGCATGGCACTATGGCTTTTCACTACTCAGTTAAAGTTCCTCTGGTCTGAGAACATGAGCTTATGAGTGGTGTTTGAAGCACAATCTTTGTGAAGCCTGGGATTTTAGTCCACTGCCATCTGTTTGTCTTGACTGATCCTTTGAGAAGGTTTACTGAAGGTTGTTGTAGTGTGTAGAGTTGGAATGCTCTTACTTACACCTGCTGTGTAGCCTCACGAGGCTTTGATCTCTGCCTACCTATACTTAAAGATTCTTTGACTAATCAGTCAGAAGGTGCTCCAGCAACAAGCAGGGTGAAGGAGAATGGTGAACTCTTTCTTTCCTGATCCCTCAGCCAATCACATTGTCACACTCTCATTTCTGGCTAAACTATCAAGCTTGCACACGTGATATCTCATCATCTATTTGAAAGATTACTGTGAAGTAGGCCAGGGGCTAAAATAGAAATGTTAGGATTTATCCTCGGGACTGTGAATATCCATACCTTAACACTAGTTTATCGGTGTGATGATGATCAAAGTCGCTGTACTGTATTACCATATTTAGGTGTTGAATTTTCAGAATGTTGTGTTCGTCCTCTTCCTCCAGGTCAGTGACAGACCCCAGAGATGGAAAGCGAGTTGCCCTCAAAAAGATGCCCAATGTCTTCCAAAACCTTGTTTCCTGTAAGAGGGTATTTCGAGAGCTGAAGATGCTCTGTTTCTTCAAACATGAAAATGTAAGTGCACACTAATGCTAATATGTGTCATCATGTCCACCTGGTACTATGTGCAGTTTGTATCTGGCTATCTCACATGAATAAGAAAAAAACATGTTTTTTGTGGGTGTAAATGCATGCAGACTGTATTGTGATCAGAATGTGATCGGATCAGTCAGACCAGATCTGTGAGTGGTCTGGATCTCAGCCAGTTGTAAATGACATCTGCACAGTTTGACTACATTCTCAAGAGAAAAGATCAACCCAACAAGAAATCCTTAAAATGTCATCTACTATTCTCCCTCATTAAAAATTCCAGAATCTCTGAATATGCAAATATACATTTTTCCTGCTGAACACAAGATGTTTCCTACTTCACTGTAACAGTCATTTACAGTGTTTGTGAACTGGAGGCTTCAGGTTTCTACATCACACTTGTGTTGCATACTTGACCACGATTGGCTCCAAACTAGATGTGATGTCACAAATCCTGCTCATAGGTACACCCCTTAAACTAAGATTTTCAGTGAGCAAAGAGAAACTTTCCTCCTTCAACAGATGAAGGTGAAAACAGCCTTCAAGTGTCAAACTCAACTCAAACATCCAACTGAAGGAGCAAGAAGAAATAAACATTTTTGAGTGGAGGGGGACTTAAAGCGCCTGAATTCAGAATGGGAAATTAATATTCTACATAGTGCCTCAAAAAAATCCCATATAGGAATTAATAAAATGGTGTCCATGGCATGCGCAACACTTTTTCCTAACAATCCCACAATGCAATGTAACGTATTTTGTAGACACAAAAATTGCTAAAGCTGTCAGTGCTTATTCATAACTGTCCGAGGGAGTGATTTTGGACAATGTTTGTTGACAAGTTTTCCAGACATCCGATCACAGTTGGCGCAGAATGGAGATATGGAGAATGCTTATTAATAGGTGTAACAGCAAAGCCCCCATGATCAGATGTCATCATTCAGACAACATATCCAGATACAGATCACATGTTAATACCTGGTGAGGCTTCTATCAACCTGGCTTTAACTCTTTCTCAGGTGCTCTCTGCTTTGGACATACTACAACCTCCACACATCGACTACTTTGAAGAAATGTATCCTTCTCAGTTATGGTTGGCCAGATCTCAACTGAATATTCTTGTATTTGTGTCTTACTTAAAGGTGCAGTGTGTAGAATTTAGTGGCATCTAGTGGAACGGACTTGGCAGAAATGGAATATAATATTCATAAGGATGTTTTCATTAGTGTATAATCACCTGAAAATAAGAATCCTTGTGTTTTTGTTACCTTAGAATGAGCCCTTTATATCTACATAGGGAGCGGGTCCTCTTCCACAGAGCCCGCCATATTGCACTGCCATGTTTCTACAGTAGCCCAGAATGGACAAACCAAACACTGGCTCTAGAGAGGATCTTTTGCTTGAGAGGGGTATTCAGTTGGTTGCAGTCTGCAACCTCACTGCTAGATGCCACTAAATCCTACACACTGGTCCTTTAATTCTCCTATGAAATGTAACACATCAGTAATGTATGTGTGTGTTTGTGTGTAATGTAGATTTTACTCCCTACCTCCAGTTAGACACAGGGCCCAGTTAACCGCTATAAAAAGAAGGGTTTAGTTTCATTGTCCCTCCTGCTGTATTCATTTGAATATTAATTTGAATATTTCTTGGTAGTGTTGATGCAGGACTATAAAAAGCCCCACAGCCTGCCAACTGAAAGTGATTTGTGTAAAATCCTTCTTACCTCCTCTGGCTGATGAGATCCTCCTTTAGGGTTTGAGCTTTTGAGGCTGGTCCAACCTCTCTCTCTCTCTCTCTCACACACACACACACACACACAGACACACACAGACACACACACACACACACACACACTTTTCCCCAGTGAATGTTTGTTTGGTGGTTCATTCAACAAGCTAAGCTGCAGGACAAGACGTATGTTCATGTTTGTAAGTTATCATCAATTTTTGATGATGTGGACACAGGCTATTGTTTTATTCACTATTATGTTTAAAGGAAGAAGGTATCATGCATCATGTTGCACTTTAACTTAACAATGAAGTATTGGATATTTTATATATTTTAAGATTTTATTTAAACATTGGACATCTTCCATGTTGTTTTCAAGACCATGGGTAAATGTTTCTTGCTTTAAGTGTTTTACACAATTAATGGAAAGCAAAGTTATATTTTTCTCCTTTTTTTGCTGAGTTTATGATCCGTTGTACCCTTAGATACAATACACAACTTAAGCAAACTCAACTGGCAGTCTATCACTGGAAAAAAAAACAAACAATCAACAACAAAAGGCTAACTCTCATATCTCATCATAACTTTACGCAACCTCCAGTTCTTCTTACATCCAACTTGTGACCCTGAAAGATGCAGAAACCAACCTTTAAAGGGTTGGGTTAACTGAACTGTGTAAAACATATTTTTCACTTTCCTCTAGTGGTGTACAGCTATACAGAGAGTTGGTTTTTACCTGCTGAGGTTTTCAGATATTTGCCTCAGAGGCTGTTTCCAGTGTTTTGAAAATATGTTGCTGTTGAATTTTTAAACATGTCCCTGTTAATAATCCACAGACTTCACTTCAATATTTTCCACTGGAACTACAGTATATTCTGCCTATGAAATATCCCTCGAGAGAAGTTGCTGTGAAATCTTTTAATGCCATGAGCATCACAGACTAAATTTCATTCACCTCCATTGTATTGGTAAAGGTAGAAATGTCAGAAATCAATTTCCATAAGCACAAATCAGACCAAAACTAGATGTGTGAGAAAACATGTTTTTGTAATTTGGGTGAAATTACTAACATAGTTTGTGTTTAGCAAGAGCACATGAGTGATCAGCTGGGTGGATGAAGCTGGGTTCAGAGCATGTGAGTGATGACATGAGATCCAATGGTAGTGCTTGACACAGTGTTCCTGATATTTACTAGCCACATTATTCATCAGTCTTAAATATTCATTAGATATTGATATTGCTGATTTTACTGAGTATCTGGACTGAAAACATTAGTCTTTATTTAGAGCTTTGCTAGTCAGTAAGAATAAGGACACATTTCTTACCTCCTTTTAGGCAGCATTTGCATGGTTGTTTTCCCTTTACAACTGAGGCATTCTGCTGACTGGGGACTCTGGTCATTAGGGCCCTTTGAAATATTGTCTTCCAATTAGTTTTATTGGGCTTGCTTCATTATTCATATAGTGAATGAAGCACCCTCGTGTCCCACTGTGGAAGGATTTTCAGTTGTGCAAGGATCTTGACTAATCATGCATAGTATGTGCAGGTGAAAGCTTTATGGGATCTACTGACAGTCATAGATGAGCCTTGAACAGGCGGCTCATACGTCCCAAATAAATCAACTACAGGCATGACTTCAAACTTGCTTTATTGAATTCAGCCTTGGTTTGTGCTTGTTGATTTACAAACAATAAGAGACTTTCAGCTGAAGCAAAGTTTAGATTTTTACAGCCTTCTCTATTACTCTAATGAATACATTATACAGCTGCCAGCCACCTCTGGCCCTGAATCAGAACAGAAAACAACAAGCTGTGTTGCTCCCTGCAGCGTTTACAGGATCAGTACCATAACTTTTACAGTCTTTGGATTCAGGGACTTCAGAGACCAGGAGCTAGGACTGAACCATTTGAGGAATAATGATTGCAGTTTAAATAGCTAATAAATAGTTTTTTATGAAAGAATATGAAAGAAACTCCAGGCCTATGTTGTTTGTCTGCACAGTATAAAATGAGATACGTTTGTACCATGTGTAATCAAACCTATCTGTACAGAAAAGTGCGTGTTGTAAAGTAAAAAGTGTGTTGCTTGTTGTTGAGGACCTCCGGGATTCTTTGTTCAAACTAGTCAATTGGAGAAAGGACAACTTCCAAGTAAACAGCTAGTTTTCTAAAGAGAAATGACTAGTTTAACTCAAATTTGAGATGAATTTATAATTGATATTGCCAGTCAATCATTTTCAGCAATAATTGTGATAATTAAACTGATGTTGAACAGTTTTTGATGCACAGCTGCTTAGTTCTCCACTTGTGAAAATCATGACAAATGGCTGGTCGGTCATGTCTAAGTTTTAATATCTGACTGGTGCCCCTAATGATAGTGTTGACTAAATTTACTGACAAAATCGATGGTCAGCAAGTAAACATTCAGTTAAGTTGTTAGTTTAGCTTGTTGGGACATTAATGATGTATGATATATGTGAGAAACGTAGCAACAGCTTCATCTAAGAACCTAAAGTAAGAAAACAATTACCTTGCGAGGGAATCCATCTTGTTGGGTTATGCACTTGTGTCTGAACCACTGGTGGTTCTGACCAATCAGCATTGCAAATCCAGCTGCCTCGCAAGGTAAGATGGTGATAGACAGATGGTTCATCCAATCACCTGCCAAGTATTTTTTTGAAAGTGCCTGCCCTTTTCCAAACAGTTTCCATGGATGTCTTCTCAGATGGTTCTGTGTAACAAACTATCTAACTTAAGGTTAAGAAAGCAATGGAGCTGCTTCAAATAATGATTCCTTACCTTTTTTTCCTACTTCACTGTAAACCCCACTCTTAGTGTTTGTGCACTGGAGGCTTCAAGTTTCCACATCCCACTTGTGTAAGTTGCATACTGGACCACAATTGGCTTCAAATTAGTTGTGATGTCACAAATCATGCTTGAAGGTATACCCCTTAAACTCAGATTTTCGGTGAGCAAAGAGAAACTTTCCACTTTCAGTCACTGAATGTGAAAACAAACTCTGCACATACATCATTCTGCACAGTGAAGCTCAAACATCCAACTGAAGGAACAAGAAGAAAAACACATTTTTGAGTGGAGGGGGACTTTAAATAAATGATTTTAAGAGCTGTATGCTATGAATCTAGAGTAATGTTCTTAGGGCATTGTGGGGGGAAAACAGCAGTGGTGGTACTTCTCTCACCTGGAATTCACCCATCTTTGACACAATCAGTCCCCCCTACCAAAGGTGGATATATGGTAAAGATAGCAAACTAAAGCTAACAACTATACATACAACACACAGTGTTGTTCAACAACTGTAGCAAAAGGTGAACAAAAGTGTGAATTTTATGTTCTGACTAGAGGCGTGTGCACACTGCCACAATCAAAGCCCAGTCCCGTGCTGCTTTTTGTTCCTGTGAGAAATTGCTAATAAACATGTCTAGTGTTCCAGCTACAGCAGGTGGGGTAACAATGAAAAACATAATGAGATAAGGGAAATCAAGTAAGACTTCTCCAGAGTGTCAGGTCATAAGTGTCATGTCTTGATTTCAGCACTTTCTACTATATCTTCTCAGAGAGATTTGATCTTTGTGCTCTTGGATATGTTTTTATTTTTTTTGCCTTAACTTCCTATTGGTCAGCTATGTGGTGACAGAACTGATGCAAAGTGACCTCCATAAGATCATCGTATCACCACAGCCTCTGAGCTCAGACCACGCCAAAGTTTTTCTCTATCAGATTCTACGAGGTAGCATTTCTTTTATTCACACATCATCATCTTGTTGTATGTTAACATTTTAAAAAATCAAGTGGCTTTATTTGTGTGTATGCTAGCAGACACCAGTTTGAACTGCTTTGCAGATGACGGTTTGTAGCATGGGAGCTAGTAAACACTGTATTAGTTATGATTAGAGCAGGATTGTAATATCTGACATCTGCTGTAATATTCTGTCCTGTCGTCTCTTCCCCCGCCCTCAACCATCACCACCACCAGGACTTAAGTACCTTCATTCTGCTGGCATTCTACACAGAGACATCAAACCTGGCAACCTCCTGGTAAACAGCAACTGTGTGCTCAAGGTGGGTGGAACAGGCTCTGTGGCTCATGTCAACTGAACATGTCAGAAAGAGAGTCAAAATCCTACATCCACCCAGTTTACAGTAACAGAAGCCCCTGTAAATTATGCCATCAGTGTAAACTTTATTTTCAGTTGGCAAACTTTGATGTTTACAGGCTATCATCAGTTGGAATGAATGTAGGCTTATGTAGGTGGTCGACCATCTAAATCTTCCTCTAGAGAAACACTATAGCTCCAAAAATATGCACACATACAATATACAATTCCATATTAACATTTTGCAGTATGCACCTTCACTGTTGGTGTTTTTTGCTGTGAAATTTTAGATGCTACCATTAGGAGTCTCTAATTTTCAAATCCCACAAAGGGGCTTTAAGCATGAGTAAATGAGTGTAAGAAAAAATGTTAGAAACACTTCTAACTATAGAATTCTCTCTGACACAGTGTCAACAAACACTAATTATTACAGGCATCACAAAGATGGGAGCCATTGGAGGGTGTTAGTTAAGGGGAGCGTCATTTTTATAGGCTCTGTATGTGTGCTGTTCTTTAGGACAGATCTGGGGGTTTGGAGCAAACACCTAAACAAGCTGTTAGTATACATGGGTGTATATACAAGTATAGCCTATGTCTGGGAAACACTGTCAAAATGTACTGCATGATGTAACGCTTCTTACAGCTTCCATTTGAGCAGGCGAGACAAGCGTTCTACCTCAGCAGCACAGTCTTCTAGTTCCCAGAATCAGCCTGAAAAATGTGAACATAAGATCAGAACAGTTGAGGTAACCTCAGAATGACTGTCTTTCAGATCTGTGATTTTGGCCTGGCGCGGGTGGAAGAGACAGATGAGTCACGGCACATGACTCAGGAAGTGGTGACACAGTACTACCGAGCCCCAGAGATCCTGATGGGCAGCCGCCACTACTCCAACTCCATCGATATCTGGTCTGTGGGCTGCATCTTCGCTGAACTGCTTGGCCGACGCATCCTCTTCCAAGCCCAGAGTCCCATACAGCAGGTAAATTATGCTCTCTGAAGATGAGACAAGATAGAACTTTATTTATCCTGAAGACAAAAGTTGGTGCCCAAGATGCTTAATATTCGTAGTTAAATAAATATATATTCTAAATATACTATATACAGTACCAGTCAAAGGATTGGACACATTTTCTCATTCAAGGGAATGGGAAGGTCTGTCCAAACTTGACTGGTACTGTATGTACTGTTTATACAATAAAACAATAAATTCTCATATTTAGTGAAGATAAAGTTTATACTCCATGTACCTCACCTGCAGAGAGAACCAGACTTTGTTTAAAACTTATTTAGGCCTTTATTTCTCATTTCTAGGAATGTACCTGAATCAGAATTTTTCAAGTTCCCTCTCTTTCACTAGTTTAGGCTGAATTATTTGACTTTTGTCATGTGCTTATGACTCCTGCTTTTTCTTATCAATAGCTATTTGTTTGTAAATTACTTCAATATACCTCACCTACAATTATAAGAAATGTGTCACAGCCACTGCCCAGTTAGTTTTTTTTTTTTACGAGCATCACTGCCAGAGATGAATTCAGTACCTCTGTTCTTAAATACAAACATTATCTGACACCTGACATGCAGGAGCAAACCATACTACTAAGTCTGTGGTGTGTGTGGGTGTGTGTTTGTTTGCCTTGTTGGATTGTAGCTGGATTTAATCACTGACCTGTTGGGGACTCCCTCTATGGAGGCAATGAGGACGGCATGTGAAGGCGCTCGTGCACACATTCTCAGAGGACCTCACAAACAGGTAACCAGTTTCTTTTTGCACAGAGCTGAAGTAACACTTTGCTTTTCTGTTTTCAGAACAGCATTTGAACTTCTTGTCATTTTAATAAAGATACAATAACGCAAAAAGGAACAATCACGCAGTATGCCAAAATACATTGTTGAACAGTGAATCACAAGCTAGCCTGGAAGTCAGAAGGGACTTAAGCCCTCTCAAGCCTTCAAATGGTTTGGACACAACACTGAGGATAGAATTATTTGGGTGTTTACTTGTGTTGATGACAACCTGGAACAATTATCCAGTTCAGGATCAAACGTGACTTACCAAAGATTTTCATGTTGGTGTGAACAAATCTGTAGTCTGATGCATATTATTAATGAAATGTGTGATTTTCTTCTTCAGTGTCAGTTTCTTCAGTTTTAATGGTTGTTATTTTAGAAAGAAATGTAAAGATAAAATATTTTTGATAAAGCCAAATGTATCATCATTGTTGTTGTTGGATTCATTCATCCAGAAATGGATTTGGATCCATTGATATACAGCAGCCAGTAGATGGTACTACAGTACAGACAGTTTTGTCAGCAGTGAGGATCACACTGTGAATGGAACATGTTGAGGAGCCATGTATATACTGTATATAAAGTGTATCAGGAGCTGAAAGAGACAGGGGAAGATGGTTGATGTTGTGTTGTGTGTTTTGTCTGCAGCCATCCCTTCCTGTTCTGTACACACTGTCTAGCCAAGCAACCCATGAAGCTGTCCACCTCCTCTGCAGGATGCTGGTGTTTGATCCGGTGAGTCATTCTATTATGTATAGTTTTGTGTTAAGTTTGGCTAATGAATTAAACCTGTTCAGTGAGTCACTGAAGTATAGCTACAACACAGTATGCAGTCTGCCATTACGGACTTACTTTGGCTTTCATCATAGCATTTGAAGCAAGCAACAAATAAAAACATAGAAGACTGGCTAGAGACATACTGTAGACAGCTGTAGTTCAATTCAAAATATTCACATTTTAGAAATAATGACGACAAGTTTGTTGTGAATGTTAGTTAATACTGACCAAAACAGTTAAAACTCAAGGTTTTTGACAATCTACTCTAAAGCAAATGTCCATCCACGTCTTCCTCTACGCACAGGTCTCCTTTTACAGTCATCTGTTAAAGCAAAAAAACTCAAACCTTACCTTTTTTAAAAACACACATTGTGTAAGTACAGATCGAACACATTACCAAAAACTTCATCAAACCTGACTCTAAACCTTTTCTGTGATACCAAAATGAGATATATGGTGGCTTATGGCTAAATACCTTGCAGCATCAGTCATCAATTTAGTTGTTTTATATTTTATTTCAGTATATTTATCAGAAAAGTGTATATATATATATATATACATATACATATACACACACACACACACACACACACACACACACACACACACACACACGTTTCCCCAGGTGTCATTAGATTGCTGTCCGGTTCGGTTCAATATGGGGAAGACTGCAGACTTGACCATCAAGTCTGCACCGTGGGCTTCAGCGGATTATTTTTTATTATTATTTTTTAATGGAATTATAGAAATAAACTTTTCCATGATATTCTAATTTTTTGGAAAGTGTGTGTATATATACATATATATGTATGTGTGTGTGTGTGTGTATATGTATGTATATATGTATGTGTATATATATATATATATATATACACACACACACTCTGTCCAACTCAATTATTAGTAGCTGAAAAAAATATCTATTTTATTCCTTTTTACATGCATTTTCAGGCTGTTGTTAATTACATATAACTTGTCTGTCTGGTCCCCAGTCAAAGCGGATTTCAGCAAAGGATGCCCTGGCTCACCCTTACCTGGATGAGGGTCGACTCCGCTACCACACATGCATGTGCAAATGCTGCTACACCACATCCTCCGGCCGTGTTTACACCAGTGATTTTGAGCCTGTCACTAATCCCAAGTTTGATGATGGTTTTGAGAAGAACCTGAGCTCTGTGAGACAGGTCAAAGGTGAGTTTATCTGAGGTTTGGTTGGTATTGGTAGTACTATTGCTATTGATAAAGGGATTTAGAAAGAATGAATTAAAAGTCATGATTGTTTCAGTAATAACAAACTTTGGGCTTATTATTGGAAGTCTGTCTTACCTGTTTATTAAGCAAAATAACTTGCCAGAGTATGTTTGTAGAGTGTTCTTCAGTTATTTCAGTTGTCTCTACCAAATGCAATATCACTCTTTACTAAATTCATTTAAAACAGAGCAGAAAAGAGTAGTGATACTAACACCTACAAAGGTTTACTTTGTGTGTGTCTGAACAGGGAGAATCTTCAAACCAAAAAACCAGGCAAATATGGCACAAACAATAGCGAAGCTGACACTGGCAATGAAAGTCTTGGTTATGAAAATAAAAACACTTGAAAAAGTACATTCAAAGTGTTGAAAGTGCATCAAATCAGAGTAAAATGAAACGAAAGTGGAGGTAGCTAACATTCAAGCAAACATTCAGTCCATCAGACAATAATTAGTGCTATAAAACACAGATGTTTTGTTGAGAAGATGCAGATGAGAAGATGTTGAATGAGTGCATCAGACATGCCATACAGACAGAAGCAGTAGTCAAGGTACAGTAGTCAGGATGTTCCAATCTGGAGGGAATATGATAAAACTCTTGCTTCCGTAAAGCATTGACACACACTGATACAGGAAACAGGTGAAGCACACCAAGATTTTTGTGTGGTTCAGCTTTATGTTCAATTTGATATACAGTTCTTAATTCATAACACCCATGCTTTTGAATATTGATACAAACAAAACAGGGACCAATTTGTAAAACTTTGATCCACGGCACTACTAGTGGTCAAAGACTCCACAGGGTACCTTTTAAAGCTCATTACACTGATTAGCTGAAGGTCAGAAGGACAGAAGGAACCGCTGGCCCTAGTGCAGGGCTGACTATGGAAGTAGGGATTACTGAGGGAATATTCACTGTAGCAGTGCAGACTCAAGTCAGACTCATCACAAATTTGATGATTGCTTCCTTATTATTTGATAAGACTTGCAGTTAGACTTTGAAGGTATTTTGAAGCAGCATTCATTTTGGCAATATCGATCAGAAAAGCAGTAATAAAGACAGGCAAGCAAATATTCTAGCTTTACATAAATGTGAGAAATACATTTAAAAAAAGTTTTAAGATTAGTTTTGAGTTTGCTTTAGAATTAGTTAGAAATCAGGAAAAACCTTGTTTACTAATCTTTCTCTGCTGGTTTCTATCTTTCCCTCCACAGAGATAATCCATCAGTTCATCTTGGAACAGCAAAAGGGTAGTCGAGTGCCACTCTGCATTAACCCTCAATCAGCTGCTTTCAAAAGCTTTATCAGGTAGGAGGCTTTTTAATGCACTGCAGTCTGCGCAGCATTAGCATTACAGTTTCTACATTTCTTACATACAGAAGTTACTAAATGACAGCAGTGGAGTTGTAGAAAAGTGTATTTTTGTACTTTTGATGGAGCTGCCCTGATTCTAGTCTTTGTGCTAAGCTAGGATAAACACCACTCTTATATAGATTAAACTGATATCACTGTTATCTGTATCTGAGTTAGGGCTGCATGGTTAATCAAAATGGACTGACTACATTTATTTAGCACTTTTCTAGTCTCCCGACCACTTACACATGTAATGTAAAGTGCTTTACACTACATGCCAACATTTACCCATTCACACACACATTCATACACTGATGGCAGAGGCTGCCATGCTAGGTGCCAACCTGCTCATCAGGAGGAGTTTTTTAATGCTCATTCACACACACATTCACACACCGATGGCAAAGCCTTTGGCAGCAATTTGGGGTTCAGTATCTTGCCCAAGAACACTTCGACATGCAGACTGGAGGAGCCGGGGATCAAACTGCAGATCTTCCAATCAGTGGACCCACTCTACTTCCTGAGCCACAGCCGCCCCTGAAATAAGATCACAATCTCGATTCAGGCCTGTATGCAGTCTCATTTTAGGTGACAATGATTCTGCCATGTTTATATTAGCGGGGAGATGCAGTGCTTCAAAACAAACTCTCCTAATTTCTCCTCAAGCAGCATCAACAAAGTGTGTGCTGATTTAAATAAATCTATTGTGTGTCAGAGACTGAGGAGGAAATGCATCATAGTCAGGGAAACGTGATAGTGAGGAAGAACAATTAAATGTATCCACCCCCAGTTCTAACAAAAACACAGTGCTTGTACTGTAATAAAATATTGTAGTCTGCTATGTGGAGCCGGATTCAAAGATGATGATGACAGTCAAAGGCACCTGTGCTACTTTGCAACCAAAAGTTACACTGCGGATTAGTACAACCACCTTGAACGTCACAAAAAGGCCGAAAAAATCTTTAGCAGAAAATCCCCACCCCCCGACCACTCAAACATCCAGTGGAACATTAAAAAGACTGCAGAGGCTATGACTTTTTACTCAAATTGGTCAAAGTTATGACTGTATCACCACTGCAAAAACAAAGGATTAATGCTTTGCCAAACAAATGCTGCTTAGTGTCTTTCCCACAACTCTTCTTACTGTTGTGCTGCTTGCTCTAATGTTACACTGTGTCAAACTGCAGTCGAGACATACAGTAAATGTGAAAAAAAAAAATCATTTTGAGGCCATAACAGATTTATGATCAAGCTGAACTGTGGAATTATACATGACAGTTTTTTAAATCTGTAATGACTTCATTTAAACATTGTAAAAAAACAGTGCCTTCGTAACTGGACAAAGCCTCAGGTTACATCTGGCTACAGGTGTGCTCTGCTACCTGTTAGTATAATTTTGTAAATACACAGGAAAACATATAACCTAAGATAATGATCAGCTTGTACTACATGAAGACAAAATGGATTGCAATAAATATTGTTTTTGTGAAAAACATGCCATCCCTAAGAATCATAGGAGAAAATCATGATCTCAGTTCTGAGTGGGAAAAGTTGTGATTCTCATTTAGGCCAGAATCTTGCAGCTCTGCTCCGAGTGACAAAAGAGTATTTCCCAAACTGATAGAGAGCTCCTTACACAGTTTCTCTGTACTGCTGCTGGTACTACTACTAGTTTTTACATGCTACAGTATGTCATCATGCTAGGCGCAATCACAGTCTAAAGTTTAAATTCCAGACATATCGGGCTGTAATTACAAATTACCAGAATGCTTGAAAAAACCAAGTGACAAACATACACCTCAGAGGTTTTTTTTATTTTGGATCAACATTCAGTACTATTCTCCATGCAGTATACACCTCATGTGGCCAGTTATAACATGCACAAGCTGTTTTACTTTTTTCAATTTCTTTTCAGTTCTTTGTGTTGTTTAATTTTTTGTGTTTGCTGACCACGTCAGTGGCCAAAGCCTTTATTTGCCTAACCTTCAGAGAGAAGCATGACTTCATTTGAAACAGGTGTATAGTAGAGAACAACACTCCCTGCATGTTACCTGCTGTCTTGATAAATTCAGTGAGTTTTTGTTTTGATTGAGTCATGGTACTGGTAATCTCAGCCCCCTCAGTGGTTTTTACACAGCCTGTAATAGTGTCCGCCTTTTATTTGTTCATGCTGGCTGTTATATGAGACTCAGTCAATAGTTCTCAACAGTGAGAACTAGCTTTCATTTTAGAAATTGCATATTTTGAGTATATTGTCAAACATCTTTTCAACATCTCTGTAGCCACCACACATTTATTCCAGGGTCCCCGCCGACCCTTAAAAAGTCTTATAACTTCTTAAAATATTTTTAAGGGGAGGCATTAAATTTTGATCTGTATAAAAATAATGAGGATAGATATTGTAATGTTTCCAATAAGACCGGGGGTAAACCTACATAATTCTATTCTAACACCTGCACATGTGTTGTCAGTTATCCAACAACTAGAGGAAGTGAGAGTCCAAACAGCAATGCACCGCAAAAATAAAAACAACAAAGGGATGTGGCAGTGCATTACTAATCAACTTACAAAATGCAACAACATTGTATTCTGTATTATAGTTTAACTTTTTTTTGCTATGGAAATGGTATTATTTTTTCCTTGTATAGGTATCAAAAAAGGTCTTAAAAGTTGAGAATTGTGTAGATACCCTGTACCCACATGAATACATACATGAATCGCTAATATTAACTTCTTGGCCTCCTTTTTCACAGTTCCACAGTGGCTCAGCCCTCTGAAATGCCTCCATCTCCGCTGGTGTGGGAATAGCTGCTGTTGGGGTGTGTCGTCACCTTTCCCAATTGACAAGCTGCTAAACTGGGAACAAGAAAGCGTCTCAGCGTTTTCTATCATCTGCGTAGCATTTCACTGGAGAGCAGGACTCACAGGTCTGCTGTGTGTATGCTGAAATATGAAACAAATGAAGAAAAATCCACTAATAATTGCTTTATGGGGTTTATTAGAGGGTTTGGTATGCAAATGTATGTAATACTCTGTAGACCAAATCAGAATGTTTTAAACAAACCCTTCTTGTCACTTCCAGGTAGATGAGATTTAACAGTTATTGCATCATAATGAAGTACATTTGTTTTTGATATATATTAATTAAAAAAGCAGATTTCTATTTTTAAAATTCTTAATCACAATCTAATTAATCTCCCATACGATTAGGCTACTCTGCATTATTATGCCCACCTTCACCTCTGCACTGGTAAATTGCCAAATCAGCGTTAAATACAACTTTGCTTCTTATTCAGACAATCGATTGTAATCACATTGGAAGGCTCTTTTTTGCAAAGCTCCCCATTTTTTTTAAGAACATGCTCTCGGGCATATGGATATTTTAAGTTATTAAAAATGAGTTATTCTGGCATGTCCCCCTGCACATTTTTACTTCTATGTAACTATTAATTTGCCAAAGATCTGGAGCCTCATGTATAAATGATGCATAAGCATTCAGACTGTGTGCAAAAAAACAAAATGTTATCTCTGCACATTTTCTACATTATGCTCAGTCATGTGTCTGGATGGACGGACACGTCAGGCCAGATTCAAGGGTGGAGTATGCTTCAAATGTGTTGTCCAACCACATCTAAAGACGAAAGTGTTTTTACCTGTTCAAAAGGCCTCACTGGAAGGTGGGGTGAAAAAGCTGCCATCATATCCTCCTCCTGGCTATCTCTCTACAACAACACGTCTTTGTCATGACAAAGATAGGCGTGGGAGGAGGTTCAGACAGTTACATGATCTGACAGCCACTTTGTTTGAAGCACTTCATTGTTAGCAAACACTTAAGACTTTACTCAGAACAACTTAATAAGATGTCAGGCCTGTATGTGTCAGCTTGTTCTGCCCCCTAGTGGCCACAAATGGATTTATTCAGCTTAAAACAAAAGCAACAGTGATTAAAAGATGAATAGTTTGATTTCATGCATCATGTGCATGATTGCTTTTGACTTGTTTCATTTGAAGTCAGCATGTAGACATGACTATAGCAGCATTTAGCATGAAAGAGGCACATACCCACTTTAAGCTTACCTGTCATTTTCATAATTTTTTATTTTCCCCTTCTACCCACACAACATGGCACTTCTGTCTGTTTTCAGAGCAAAATATAACAGAGGTGAATTAACGGAGTTAAACTATATGGCAGCATTAGGTATCTCAACTATTTAGTTAGTGTAAAACATGACAGAATACAAAAAAAAAACCCCACACGTTTGCGACTTAAAAAGAGGACGTGTGTACAGGAATGTAATGAATGTTTAGATATATGTGAAGGTTCACATATATACAGTAAATGTATGCATGTATCTGCTATTTTGCACATGATTTTAGTGATGAATGTATGCAAACATTTATACGTGAGGCCCCCAAAATATTTGTAATTAAGTTGAACCTGTCAGTCAGTTGTTGTGGTCAGGTGGCCCCTGAAAACGCCAACAGCAAAGGTGGAGCAGTTTATAAAAGGTTTAACACGCATTTGGTTTATTTCTGTTTGGAATCATGAAAACAAATACTCACAGTGTTCAGTAGATTAGCATACTGTTGTGCTGAATTTAAATGAAATCTGCTCGGTAGGGTTATTAAATAAGTAGTGTTTTGTTGTTAAGATAATTTGGTCTCAAAGGTGAAGGTATAAAATGTTCATATGCATGCTACATGAAGAACAACTGAAACTTTCTGTGAACATGAAGTAAGTTCAGAAAAGGGATCGGACTCAAAGAGATCTGTGTATTGTTCCCTGCTTTTAAATGAGACAGCTCATCTCACTTGAAAAAGAAAAGTCATTTACTGTATTGAAGAGAAAAGGAGCAGCTGGGGATGCTACTCCTGCCCCCACCTCTGACCAGCCATAACACTTCCTGCTAATATTTAGATGAATAAGAGTATGTGGCAGTACTGTCAGCCAAACTCAATCGTGTTGTCTACTTGTGTGCCTCCTAATTTCACTCCCAGCCAAACTGAGCAATTCTTAACCCCAAAGAGTACGAAGAGAAAAATCTTTAAACACAAAAAGTCTAAACTGTTTTGAATTGAGGAATTGAAATATCTCAGCGTCCCAGTGTTCCTTCATGGGCTTTGCTTGACATGCTCTCTGTACTGTACATACCACTTCTAAAGACAGCCTGTTGGCCTTTCTACTGTCAGAGGAAAAGTCTGGTTTTCACAATCCGGGTCTTATTTTCAGTTTGGCCATCCTTCATGTTGTTTATGGAAACATTTTACTCAACAATTTCATTGTGGGGCACCTTCCGTCTACATTAAACCCCCACTCACCATCTCGAGAGTGGATATATCTTAAAAACTTATTGAAATGAGCCTGGCCTGGGGTGACAGAAGACAACATTCTGTCTCTTCTGACCATCATGTAGGTGTGTTCTACAGCTGCACAATTAGTCGATAAAGTGATTAATCGCCAACTATTTTGATAATTGATTCATCATTTTGGTTCAGTTTTTTTTTTTTTTTTTTTAAATGTCCAAATTCTTGATTCCAGCTTCTCAAATGTGAATATTTTCTGGTTATTTAGCCCTCTGTGACAGTAAACTGAATAACTGGACTGTTGGTGTGGACAAAACAAAACATTTGAGGACGTCATCTTGGGCTTTGGAAACAGGGATCGACATGTTTCACCATTTTCTGGCATTTTATCAACATTATATCACAACTAAATCGATAATCGATAATTGAGAATAAAATCAACAACATAAATCGATAATGAGCCCTAGTGTGTTCTCAGATCTTAAAGAAACTGATGAGCAACATGTTCTCATGACTGGGATGATGGTCAACACTGTGAGAGTAAGACTCAGATTGTAAAAACAAAAACAAAACAAACCTCATTTAAAGTAAAACAACCAGAGAAACGAGAGTCCAGGTGTTGCAGCTTACGGCAGTCTTCCCTCGGACACTTTGTAAAAACAGGTCTGTTCTGCTTGTTCTTCTTCGCACTATATGGAATAACGGGGAACTGTCACATCATCACATATGAACAAAATGAAATGAAACGTACCAAGGTAGAAACCAGTGAAACCAGCAATATCATTCTTTAAGGGTGTTAATTCTTTGTTCTGTGTACTTGAATATATCACCACATACTATTGACCAACTTTTTATTGTATTCAAGGAGCTCACCTTAGAAAGGAAACAAGTAGCATATGAATGACACAGAAATGATGGCATGGTCTAATCTATTTGGATTATTCTAAATGGTAACACGATGCTAAAGTCAGCCACCCGCTCCTCCTCATACATGTACACTGTATCCAGAAAAAGAGCTTTGAAGTAAATTATTTAATATATTTTTAGAATTGTTTTCTATTCCTGTTCTTGTGTCCTATGGCATGCATTCTTCTCACACCTCAAAGTATGATTCTGTATATATGTTAAATAGAGAAGCAAATCTACACACCAACCTAAAAAACAACAATACCACTGTATAGAAATTGTATTAGCCTGCGCATTTCTAAGGCTGTGAAGTTCATTTTATTTTTAAAACTTGCATACAAATGTATATATTTTCTTGATTTTTACCCTGCAACTAGGATATGTAGAGGACAAACAATCCTGTAACGATTCACAGAATACATAGTCTTGTGTGTACAGCAGAGTTGTAGATATATCTAAGGAGAAGCCTTTTTTGTTATTGTTGTTAATTATTTCATCACAGCAACACTGTGTGAATATGTATATAAAGGATTCACCGTGTTGGTCTCTACCTCTTGAGCTCGATAACTTGGCTTTGTTTACCTCCACACGTTTCTGATTTCATGTGGGGATGAATTGAAAACACTTGAATGTCCATTCAAGCTTTTATACTGAAATGATAAAATATACTGCCCCATCCCCCCACTTCCCCTGCACTTTCCAAGTGCAACACATTCACCTGAAATTTTGAATCATCAGATGTTTGTATTTCGAAGCCCTACCAATAGCCAAGGGTTACCTGACTGTTAGTCAATTTTCACTCTTTGATAGGATAGGACCTCATGGGGAGGGAAAGTCACCATGTACCCCACAGCGGCTGTGTTCAAAGCTCTGTTGGATATTTCACAGACCACTGAATTTAGAATTTCCACTTTACAAACGATCCTGTTGTGTTGATTCATGTTTACTGTCATGCTGCAGAGAATTAGACCTGTTTTTGATTATTTTTTGAGGGCTGTACTACATACATGTAGGTTTGGGGTTCAATAGCATTTTATCCAATCTGAATCCTGAATCCAGATCCTTTCAAATCCTTTATTGGATTTATTTTGGTTTAGCTTCACACAATTACAAGTAACTAAAGTTGTAAATAAATAAAACACAGTGTGTCCAATGTAAATCAGTAATCAGTTTTGTTGCTTAAAATATTAATATGTTAAATTTGTGTGCAATGCTCTTTGCTAAGAAAAAAAGAGCAAAGAGAGATAAAATGTTCAATAAGAGATTTGCTAGTGCATCTAGGTATTTTGACAACAGGGAACCAGCTATTGGAACCCATCCCTAGTAGTATAGCCATGAAGAAAAGTCTATTCCAGTTGGCTGGAGGGTGGTTATTCTTAGACAACTGCACACTGTGAGTAAAATGTTTTTCCGAGGTTGACAGTGCCAACGCAAACTTTCCATCTAATGAGCAGAGAGCTCAGTGCACTGCAACTTAAAGTAATAACTCAACATTTTGGTAAATATGTTAATTGGCTTTCTTACTGAGTTAGCTACCACTAATGCTAGCTAGCAGCTGGTTAGCTCAGCTTAGCACAAAGACTGGAAACAGGTGGAAACATCTAGCCTGGCTAGGTCCGAAGGTAAAATCTGCTTACCAGCACCACTAAAGCTTATTAACAAGTTTCATCTTGTCTGCTTAATCCCCTGTGTACCTGCAACTTTTCACTTTTACATTTCAGTTCTTGTACAGATTAAACAAGAGAGCTCAGAAAGCTCACTGATTTAACATGTAAATCAGTGAGCTTTAGAGGTGCTGGTTGGTGGATCTTGTTATCTTTGGACAGAGCCAGGCTAGCTGTTACCCCTGTTTTCTGTCTATATGCTAAACTAGGCTAACAGGCTGCTGCTGTATATTTACCAGACAGACATGAGAGTGGCATTGATCTTCTCTTTTAACTCTCTGCAAAAAAGTAAATAAGCATATTTCCCAAAATGTCTAACAATTCCTTTAAGAAAACACAAGCAAGTGAAGAAAATATCTTCACCGCTTTGACAACACATATTGCTTGTACATACAAAAACGCAAGTAAAGAAACACATTTTCAATATGACAAATGTGTAGAATGTGTAATGTGTAGAAATGCTGCAAGGCATACAGAACAAACTCTTGTTTCATCTATATACTCATCTTTTCTTAAGATGCAGTGCATTGAGCTGGCTCGCCGTCTAATATTGCCAGAAATATGAAGTTGCCTGTATGTTAACTGCAATTCTATAAGTACATGCGTAGCCCTCTAACAGACTTTGCTTACCCTGACAAGGTTCATACTTTGATTACTGTCACGTGGCCATATTTTTAAGTTGGATAATCCACTCCAACCCATTATGAAAAATAACCACACAGTAACTACCTTTGATGCTGTGCATTATTTATTGCTATGGATCATCTCTTACCCATTCAACAAGGACTTTCTGAAAAAGGCTGATAAATTGAACTGAGACATGCTGTGTGTGTCTATTGGAAACTGAATGGGACTTTTCTCAGGAATGAGCGCAGCTAGCAGTAGTACAAGTTGTCACTCTCCCTCCCCATTGCCTGTATGAACTCTTTGTGTAGATAAAGTAGTTTCCTATATGTTTTATTTTGTGTTGGAATGAAGTACTTGAATCAAATGATGCTCATTTTGGAAAATTGTAGAGTAATAACTGACAAACTTTGTGTGAGAAACTAACCACAACTCAGCAACTACTGGACTATTTGGATTCATATAATTTGCTGTCCTAAACAATGTTTGTATATTTGATGTTTTAATCAGATGCATTGTAATTTGAATAAAACTTGCAGTATATACAGTACATAGATGTATCTATTAAACTCTGCTCTCAAGCACTGTAAATCAAAGTTAATGATTAGGTATCCAGTTGACGGTTGTCATTTTGGAAGGTGTGATATCTACGCAAAAGGTTCCACCTGGAAAATAATGGTGAAAAGATTAAATGTGACGTTTAAAGAATGCCAAACCTTGTTGTCTGATACTCCTCTCTTATAATGCAAATGCTAAAGACAGCCTCACATAGCTCAAGATCACACTTAGTGAAAAGTCTGATTCATAAGTTTTGCATCTACTCTTAAGAGACAACAACCAGGCTTAAATCTGAAGACATTATCCAGTGTTCATGGTGTTATCTTGATCAGTTTATTATCTTGTGTGCACAAGATTAAAATAGAAACACATTTAAGGTACTTTGGGGGCTCTGAACTACTCAGATTTAAACCCTAACATTACACATACTAAACTTATCTTAATACAATGAACATGTCACATACAGCCACTGACACCAACAGCTGATGTGAGACAGACTATGGATCATCCCAAAATGAACACACACACTATATAAGCTCTTGCCACACATACAGCTGTACAAACATTTATATGCTGAGAAATAATGTCTAATTATGTCACAAAAACTTTAAATATGAATAATCTCATGCTTTTGAATGTATGAGTCTGCAGTGACATCATTAGTGTATTTCACCCTTTGCTCCTTGCTGTCCTCTGTCTGCTGATGGATTTGGTTATTTGTGTTCAGTTTATCTGCAGAGTTCCATCACAAGAAAGCCTTGGTTGTTCTCTGTGACAGCTGAAAAACAAAACAAGGTGAAAATGTTGTAATATATTTGATCATATTTTAGTAAGAAGCCTCTCTGATCTGCTCCTGTTTTAAGTTATTGCAAACTCAACACATTTTCCATATAAATTCATTCTAATGTACATTTCCACAACACTAATTCAATTAGTCCAATAGTCATGTCTTACCGCTCTACTGCTTTCACTCTCAACACAAATATTGTTTGTTCATTCAGTCATAAAATTTGCCTATTTAGAGTGGAGTTATTGTCAGGGAAACTCAACACTTTATGCTTTGATGTTTCACATTAAAAGCCTTCTAGAGGCTCAAAGGGTATAATCATTTCTGTTCCTGGTATGTTTTTTTATTTGAATGATTCCAGTCACTTCTACTTTTCAAGAGCTTAACCATCAGTGTCTGAAGCTGACTGGTAATTGTCTTGTTATGAGTAGCAATGGAAAACAGAATGAGAGAAGCTCACTACTGCAATACTCCCATTTTCCCCATTTCGCTACTCTGTGACAGTCCTGGCTGGCAGTAAACACAGTGGTACTCGTACTGGGTAGAGTAGACAATGTAATGAATCGTACCTGTGTGGTGAAACTTCCTGTCTGATCTGGGTGGAAAGCAGAGCCCGTCTTATCTCTGTCCTGAACACAGAGTGTGGGATAAGACAGGCATCCATCTCCATGTCTTAGTGTAGTTCCACTCTGGCTCTTACTGCAGTGGGACACAGCCTGCTTCCTCTCATCCTGGACTGTAAATTCTTCATGGAACAGCAGGGGAGAAATGCCTAACTGCAGAACAAACACATGAAGCAGTTAAAGGTACATCATGATACACTATCTGTGTGAAGAATTTATCCCAAGTATATGAGCATGCAGACCTCTCTGTAAAAGTCTCTTCCTGGTATAGATATAGAGATGAGGCTGACTTTGTCACCACTCTGTCTGATCTTTTTGACAATGTCCTCATGCTCCAGGGACTCCACAGGTTCCCCGTTGACTGCCAGCAGCAGGTCTCCATCCTCCATCCCTGCCCCCTCAGCTGGACTCCCCACATCCACCTCCCGCAGCACATGAACTGGGAACAGGAGGTTTGGAAGGAAATCAAGAATCAATCAATCAAGGTTCAGACACAGTTGTAAGAAAGATTGTAAAATGCTTTTGAGTAGGGTTTTGGGGAATATGGAGTATTTAAGACCAACACAGGTCCTCTAGTTACTATATTGAGCTTGAAATTTCACTCTTGACCTCTAGAGCTATATTTTGACCTATATCTATATGATACAATAATGCTTTACTGGCCACAATAGTGTGTTGCATTTGCAGAATAAAACATTAATAAGACATGGAACATTAGAGACAACATTATGTAAAAAAAAAAAAGAACTTACAAGCACTGATGATATGCAAATTACAGAGAGGTTCACACACAAAAATTTTTGTAACTCCCAAAAGTTTTTATTAATGCAATGTGTAGGTGTAGTGACAGTCATGCTGCAGAATGTGTAATGTATATATAACCCTCTGGAGAATAGCTACTAATGATGGTAATAACATCAGAGGTTGTTGAAACATTCAGGGAATGTCCAGGTGTCTGATCCCTTTCAGACAATGTTCAAACAATGTTTAGACAACAGTCATACATAGTCACAATGTCACAATTTTTGCTGGGACAGCATCAACCAAGTATTAGAAATGTTCAGTGACAGTATACACTTGAAAGGAAACCTTGAAAGGGTTTCTGCGGCGTTGACCAAATTAAATGTAAGACTTTATAAGAATAAACAATTCAATAAACAAATAAATTTTCAATAAACAATTAGACAGTATTACATATTGAAGTACATGAATTTATTTTGATACACACACACACATATATATATATATATATATATATATATATATATATATATATATATATATATATATATATATATATATAAATTACTGACATCACATTCAAACATGTAAATAAATGGGGGAACAGAGGAGTGCTAACGGCTAAGCTAAGGCTAACTCCTCATTGACTATCTCTACCCAGCATTTTCCTTGCCACTGTATGGTCTCTGGTGAACAAAATGGATGAACTATGAGGTGTGGGGGACTGTGCATTTACGTTAACAAAGCTTGGTGCACGGACAATGCCATTATCGAGAGGCACTGCTCTGCTAACCTAGAATATCTAATAGCTAATTGTAGACCACCTGGGTGGGTGGGTGGTGGGGGTCATGCTAGTCACCCCTCTACCTCATGGTGCAGCCATTTCAGGCATGCCCAACAAATCCTGAACACAGAAACGGTAAAAAAAGTTGAAAAAACCCTCTACTTCCACAATTCAGTACTACATAGTTCACTGTCTTTTCACATTTTCAGCAATTATTGTATGTATACTGTGTTTCAAAAGAAATCTCTGATTTTTCTTTACACAGACTTTAAAAGTAATGTTACTGTCTAACACAAGAAATAAGAAATACCTTCTAAAGCTATAGTTTTTTTTTATATAAAACTGAATTAAATGCTTTTTAAGACTTTTCAATACCTGAATGATAAAAGTGGACATGTCTATAAAGATTTGTTAGAGTGTGAGTAAAATAATGCTTATGTATGTTGTCCCACTTTCTTACTGCATGTAATCTGAACAACATGAGGTTTACACTGCAGCTGACATTTGACTGTATAAACGGCGATAGGGCTGTACAAGGGGGTGCATGTAATCATCTTGTCATATTTACATTAATGTATCTCTCACCTATCCGTCGTGTGACTGTCATCTTTTCTTGCCTCAGCAGGAAGCCATACCCGTCACATCCTTTAACCAGATGCATGGTCTTGGCTGTGTGAGGGAGGCTGCAGCATTCTGCCACCACAGGCAGGATTGGCATCTTCCTCCTGACGTAGCAACACTCACTTTCACTGTCAATGACCAGCACTGTCACTGAGTCCACACTCTTCTTCAGCTGAGAACCAAACACACTGCAGGAGTCACGCACATGTTTAGTTTAACAAACCACATAAGTGATTGTAAGTGCAGTAGAATTGCGGAAAACTGTATTCATACAGTTCTGTTGAGAGAGGAGTGTGTGAGCGTGGACGCCATGAGGCCGTTGATCCAGATCAGTCTGTCTCCACTGCGGACACCAGCTCTCTCTCCTGGACCATCAGTCACTGTGCTCACGATGTGCTGGCCTTTCTGACCTGGTGACACATCTGATACTATTATCATAATCATCACTATCAGCATAGGCTCGTATAAAACGGTTGTACTTTAAGATAAACTTTAAAAGTTTACAGAGGAAGTCTTTCTCTAATGGTAATAAATACTTAGTCTACCTACTAATGTGATTTCATTTTGGTGGAGTTAAATCAACACATACATGTGAGAAAATGTGAGGCATATTGTCAGACACTACAGTTTGCATTATTACAAATGTGTTATATTAATATATTACTAAAGGGTCTGTTTAAATTTTATTCAAAATGTATGTATATTCTAACTTCCCTCTCCATGATAGTTTGGTTTTATTTGTCCAGGTTTTGAGATCTCTGCCTCCACCCCAACACAGTGGAGTAAAGGAATTTAGTTTGTGCTGCTCACAGCATTTTAAAACATTTTAACGATTAACCAGCAACATTATTTTCTAGAATCAGTGTTCCTTTTACTGTCTATAGTCTACACACCTTGCTGTGAACAGTTTTTTTTCTACTTCTCACATTTCTCCAGTGAGAAGTAGTTCCAATGAAAACCGTTGACAGAAACTGGAAAAGGAATTCTGATTCTGAAATGAGATGTTGCTGAACAAACCATCTGCACTGTTTAATACTGCTAGAGAAAAGGAATCTGTTTTTAATGTTATTTGGGCAAACCCCTGCAATTATTAAGGAGTCAGATTAATAACCCTCAAAGCAAACTGGTGGGGAGGTTTGAGTGTGTTATTTTTTAAAACACACATTGGAGTGGATTATCCTATACCATGGCCATACCATACCGTGTTTAGTACAGAGCTGGAATCAGGTACTAGAGAATAATCTAAATCAGGGACATTCTATTCTCACTGTATGTGTATTCTCATGATTTAAAAACATACTGATACTAAAATCTAATTTTGAAGAGGATTTTAAAGCATACAATCTTTTTCAACTTTAAGGACTTAAAGAGGTGTGTGGATAAATTTTTATCTAGTGGTAATCCAAAATTTCAGCTTCTAACTAAGTTCAGTGTCAACCTCAATATGAATCTTTACAGTGTATTTCTTTAGTGCACTGGTGAATGTAGAGAAATGAGTGTGAGTGAATGAATCATGAATGATCAGTGGAGCATCATAGCATCACAAGTGCCCATTTGCCCTTCTTGTGTAATAATTAAAACACAACAATCCACAGGACCTCTGAGAAGCTGTTAATGAATAACAGTGACAGCAGTGTGTTGGTACCTTCCACTGAGATGATGGTCATCCCCAGGCCGTGCTCTGGGTGTCTGCTGATGTGACACAGTCTGGGTCTGGAGCAGTGGTCCCCTTTGGTGGCCATAGCCAGCGTCTGCAGGTCCACACCCATACACACTGCCTGTAGAAGAGACATCAACTGGAGAATCAAAGGAAGGAACAACACAAACAGAATAACTCCTGTCACTCATATTTATAGAACAAATGCAGCCCCTGCATAGCCATGATCCACTAACACAGGTGTATCCAGTTCCTCTGACTCATTACAGCTCTTTGTGGGTTAGATGTGGGAGGTGATGTACTGAGAATTCGCTGAGGTCACCAAACTCATTATATTCCACTAACTGAAGCTGTAAATAGACCCTTCTTCAAATGGCTGTCAGACACAGGTGCAACTAATAACAGAGTGATCCTAAGATCGAAAAGTGGCCGATGATATGTCGTTCCTGTTCCAGTGGCTGATTCTAAGTGTGTGTCTGTTAATTATTGGTATTCTGAAGCCGTTCCTCTGTTTTATGACACTTCTAAACAGCTTGTAAGTTGTGTTCCACTGGGTGATACCACTCCCCTCTGACATATGATGACACTGGCACCTGTCACTGATGCAATGAATGCTACACTGCTGGTGGCTAGCTGTAGCTACATACTGTATTAACCTTGTACAGCTAGCATAGTGACCATAGCCTGTTAACAAAATTTGACCACAATTGCTCCATATATGGTAATGGGACTTCAGTCAAAATTTACCTTTTTAACATGAGAGATGGTATATGTGAATGTAAGTGATAGGCCATTATTACTGTTACTACAGCAATGGCATAGGCCAATAGTCAATAGTGACAGAATGACACTAAAATAAAAGTGAGTGGGATACCACCAGTGTGACAGTGGAGAGAGGGATCTGTTAATAGAACACACGTCACAAGCTGTTTATAAGTGGCAAAGCAGTGTCATACCAAGAGTCAGCAGTGGAACATGGGTGACCTGCCATTTATGCCATAAGGCACTATAACAGCAGCAGCATACCATTAATCAGCTGTGACATACCACTCAGAATCAAAGGCCACTAAAACAAGAGTGGAACACCATCAGCCACTTTTCAATCTTTGTTTTTGTAGTAGTAACATTAATCATGGCTGCATTCTATTTAGGTATTCAAGGTCCAGTGCCATGGGTATATCCCAATTCCCTTATTTGATCATTCTGTGCTCCTCATCCTCGTTTGACCCAGATATTGTTCCAGTCAGCCATCATGAAGGTCATCCCAAAGAGCTTATTTCTGCTCTGAGGAGCGAGGATTGAGGAACGAGGAGGATCTCTGAGGAGCTATGAGCGAGGATACACAAGAACAGCCTTCACAGAAGTCTTTTACCGGCTGACACGCCCCCTTATTGGACATCAGTTACTGATATTTATTGTCATTTCCATTCAGTCACATGAGGCTGAAAATTCCTGAGCGTCAGGTTTGATATGAGTTACATAATTTGCATTTTCCCTGACACATTTAGCCTAATAAATAATTTCCAGTGTTCAAAAGACACCCTGGTCATATTCTGGGTTATTAAATAATGAATTCACTATCAGAATATCAATAAATACAGATGCAAATAATTAATAAATAATATAAATGCATTCTGCCAGTAGAAATGGTTCCTGTGCCTCTGAGCAGGACATAGTACACAGTATAAATACAGAATGCAGCTTGTTATTCATTTGCAGGTGTTTGTTGAACAGTTAACAGGCTACAGAGACAAAACAGCTGCTCTGGCAGTGATAACTGTGCACCTTTATTAGTGTCAGCACAATGCACGTGTGTGCAGACACAAACTCCATCAGAAGTCTCTACAGCTGTTAAAGCCGTCAGCTGATCCAGTTGTGATCAGCTGCCACCATCATCAGAAACAGATGTGGCTTCATGTGACGCTTCATAGGAAAGGACGTCTCATGTCTCTAAAAACACATTGCCTTGTTTCCTCTCTCCTTGCATCTTCAGTGGGAGGAACTAAGATACAAGGAAAAGACACAAGGAGAGAGGAATGAAATTGAGTGATAATGAATGTCATTGGTTTCACCCGTGCTTCTCCTGCTATGACAAGATATACTGTCTGCAGTCCTAACCTGTGCAACATGTTAATCATTACTGGTGTGTTCATGCTCAGATGGTGCTGAGAGGAGCTTGAATGTGTTGATGGGATGGTGGTGTGGAGGTAAAAAACAGCATGCATGTTAAAAAAAAGACTTCAGTTATCCCCAGTTGTAATTACCAATGAAAGTTGATTTGTATGATATTTTTAAGTCTGACATCGATATGACATGAACACTGCACAATAAGGAAAATGACCTGACCTCACCTGTGTGTGAACCAGATCATGTAACTCTGCATACCTGCTCATACTCATCTTGCCTCAGCACCAGGAGAAACAGATGTAAGCCACATGACTGGATCTTCCTCACCACCTATCAAGTAATAGTAGTAGTAGTAGTAGAGAGACACAGAGAGATAATAAAAAATATAACCAATAATAAAAATGATCCAATAAATGAATGTCAATGGCTTCTACTCTACTTCATTTTCATCACGAATACCTGCCAGGCCCTGTTCCCTAAATATCCAGATACAGTTTTTCCTAAATGACAAGAACTCATGTTTAAGACTTAGAAGCAGACAGCAATCTGTCCTTCCTTACACCTATTGGAGGTCACATGGGTTAACCTGAGGTTCAGATAAGGAGAGAAGGACACATTCAAGCCAAAGCTTCAGCTCAGTCCTGTCTGTTTACATGTAATTAAACTACAAAGTAAAGCAACCATGATGGGATGAATAGTGGCATCCCCTCATGGTTAATAGCATTTAAAGATGCTGGGGTGGGGGGTCTGGAAGGTCCAATGTTTTTGTCTCATCATCCATGTCATGTAGCGCTGAAAATCTGACAGTGCCATGTCCACAAACAAACTATATGATGAGAACTGTTCTCTATAGGGGCGGCTGTGGCTCAGAGGTAGAGAGGGTCATCCACAAATTGGAAGAACAGTGGTTCATTTCATTTAGCTGTGCCAGTGTGGTCATATGGTGCATGCTGGCTCTCTGCTGTGGCAGAACTAGCATGTTCAAACCCACAGAACATGGTGAGATCCTGGGTTTGAAAATTTCACTCAGTGTAAACATTATAGAGCTTCAATGAAGAGCTGGAACAAGCTGATATGATATGTAAATATGTAATATGTATTTTTCATATCTTAAAGGTGTCAAATGGTGTAATTTATTTATTACATGTCCTTGTGAAAAATGATATGTAGGAAAAACATCAAGAACTCAAATGGATCATAAAAGTATCATATGATGCAAAATAGAGATCTATCCAGCTGCAGTATATTTTATGAAAATGAATCATCCAGTCTCTTATATGTGGGAATTCAGAAAGTATTTTAAAAGTTGTATTTGGACAAACTCGTTAAGAGGGAGGCATTCTTGATTTCTAGGCTCCGCACTTTAAAATTGTTCAATGAGGAATTAACACTCAAAACCATTTTATAGAGAGCTTAAAGGACAACTGAAAATTAATTCATAAATGCATGCAGTATGTTAAGTTTAAATGCAGATGGACTTTGTGAGGAAGCACCAACTCCCTCACTAACTAATTTGCTAAGCCTTTTTTATTTAGAAAGGTGGACATTCTCTCACAGTGTTCTTTGTTTTCTTTATTTAATGTATAGTTCAAATATCAGTTGACAAAGACAAAGCATTGTACTTAGCATTAGAATTAAGTTAAGTTCTTAAAAGTATATTACAAGACATGTTGTCAAAGCCATCTTGTGCTGATGCTTAAAGAGGAAGCAAGCATGCCTCAACAGCAGCCCTTTTATGTGGTGGTGTAGGCGGGCTCTCAGATTTCATTGGATAATGGAGGTGTGACGAAATAACAGGTAATTAAGATAAATACTGAATGATTATGATACAAATAATTTGTTCATTTTGAATATACAGTACTTATGTTAACATGCTGAAGAATGAACTGAGCCCATGTTGTTATGAACAAGTTAAGAAAATTATGTTTATTTGTTGTTAACTTTGTCAACTCTCCATTCTATAGTTCTGACCTGATAGGCCAAATGTCAAATAATGGAAGTGATTGAATATAGTGTGTTTTGAAAGATTAGTCTGAATAATGAGGCTGAAAGAATTTACTGAATTTATTTGCTTTAAATAAAAGATATACAACATTTTTTACTCATTGATTGATGGCTTGAAATTAAAAAGTGTACAACATTTGCTAAAGAATATTGTTAACAAGATGATTGAAAGTTTATATGTTGTTGATTTATGGTCATCAATTTTCACAATTTTTGGAGCAACTAAGAGTAATGATATTTTGTGTATAGTCATTTTGAAGAGAGGGTTGGTTATAATGTTTTGTATATATGGTGTTTATATAGATATAGACTGCATATATAATTATATACAGTATATAGAAGGCGAGATAGCTGAAAATGTTTGATGAATAAAACACGGTGTACTGGAGAAGAGCCTTGCAACTAATTTGAAATGTATTAGATGTACCATGAGGAATGTGCACTTTGACAAAGTATTTGTGCTTATTGTTTATTGTGGACAAGTGTGAAACTTTGGTCAGGAGGGTCACCAGAGACAGGTCCATGAACATCCACAGCAAACTTCATGGAAATCTGTGTGGTACATGTTGTAATACTGTATCTTGCTCGAGATGAGCAGATGGTGAACTGATGGATCCATGATGGTGGATCCTGAGGTTCTATAGAATTATGAACACTAACCCTGTATAAGTCCATGTTGTCCACGTATTCGTCATTGACCTCCAGCACTCTGTCTCCCTCTCTGAGGCCACTGTGCTCCGCAGGGCTCCATGGCTCCACATCTCTGATCTCAAAGCCTCGGCCATCCTTTACCATCCGCAGGTAGAAGCCAAAGCTCTGTCCCTCCAGACGCTTCAGCTGGCATAGTCTGGGCACCAGACTGTGGTCAGGCTCTGGACACATTTATACAAACAAGATCTTAAACAACAGGCAGACACCAATGGATCACTTTAGGAAAGGATTTTTGAAAGGTCTTAGGTTAAAATGTATATATAGGCATGTCTGTTAAACCTTACCAGGATCATCAGTGATTACCAGAGCTGGATTATCAATCCCTTCTTTTGGATTGAAGACAAAACTATAGTGAGGAGAACACAGTGGGGTGGGGGTAGGGGGTATGTGGGTGTTAGGGGGGTGGGGTTGTAGTAAAGTTAAAATGATGTCTTTCATATTGCATGTTGTACTTCATTTACTACAAATCAAAAACACTTTTCATCACTGCTGACCATTTCAAAGTATGCTGGACATAAAAATGCCGTAGTTGGTCACACTTTCACGTTTTATTGGTTCCTACTGAAGACACAAATATTTAAAAACACCTCACCTCATAGTTTCATTTTTTAAAAAGACTCATTAATTTCCTGAAACAGCTGGTCATTGTAGTTTTTAAAAAACGTTACTCAAACAGGAGGAAATAGTGCATTTGTTAGGGACTATTTTCAGCGACGGATTAATCCACATTTGGTGCTCTAACGAGTATTTCTGGCAGCAGGACAGTGTATGTGGGATTGAATCCAAATAAACACGTCACCCAGTGCAATAGTGTGGCTCACTGATGTGTTAATCTGATCACCATACTTCTTTACTTTAATGACGTATATCTGAGATGTGGAAGCACAAGGAAGAACGTCAAAGTCTCACAAGGTTCTTACAAGTTCAGGTTATAAGAGGCCATGTTATGGGTTATCAAGTTCCTGCAGTTGGAACAGTGACTCATTAATAAAATTAATGACAAGTAATATGGTCAGTATGTTGTCAAAAACAAACCAGTAGTACTTGTGTTAGCTTCACTTTAAGAAAAGTGTTATCAGAGTTATCTGGACAGATAAGAGTCCTGCACATCTAAACTCACAGCTCAGCTTTAATATGCTTTTAGTGTTATTGCAGTTATGTTATCAGTGCATGGCAATGAGCACAATACACTGTCAACAGTTTTCATACAGACCTTTTTCTATAATAGAAATTAGTTCCTGGAAACTGTTGACAGTGAGATCTGTGGATTATCCAGAGTAACAGAAATACTGTCTCTGGAAAGAGATGTTGCTGAGGGATGGTTAAGATGTCATTTTTAAATGCTGTGAGCACCACAAACAAAAAACCTTTCACCTCATTGTATTTAGCTAGAGGCAGAAATCTCAGAGACATATTTCCAAACCTGGATCAATGAAACCAAAACTATCTGCATGGGAGTGAAGTAAGAAAATATAACATTTTGTAATTTGGGTGGACTGACCCTTTAATGTTTTAGACAGAACATAAGGTTTGAACATATGTTTAATACTAATCTCCACATCCTACTTGCACTGCACTATATGAGAATGACACTTTACAGGTTTACAGGTTAGGAACTTTTAGCAGTAAAACATGAACTTACCGTGGAAATTCCATGGCATCCTGGCAGCCTGTGGGAGAGGCAGAGAGACACAGTGACATGAATTAATTCATCAATGAATATTCGCAGAAGTGGTTCAACCTGATGACAAGTGTAGAAGCTGTTGTTTCACCAGCACCACCTCGGCTGCAGGCTGAATCTGGAGCCACTTCCTATTTTCAAAGGCTGCCTAATATCACACTCAACATAGTTCATTCAAAATGTGCTCAGAGATTACTGAATTAATTCTTAGGAAAAAACATTGATACATTTTGCTCTGCGTCTCCATGAAAGGTTTCCTTTTGATACCAAGAATCACAAGACAAACTACCAAACTAATATTAGCTGCCTAGGTGAACTTTCCTACATTTATACTGCATATACACAGCAACACAGCTTGAGATTAGCGCAATGCTCAAACTGTTGCATTCTCTGAAGGACATACCCAAAGGTTTACTTCATTCTTTAAATTCAACTTCATTCATAGTACGTCTTATAAAGTAATAAGATAAAAATATCACCTCAGTTTATTGTGTCAAAGTGGAAACTGAATATATAACAACTCTTCTCCATTTGAAACAGAGACCAATGGGACAAAACAAAATGGCTTCACACAAATATGGAGCGTTTAAGAAAAAGATTCTGGCATGGTGGTCTTTTGTTTATATTTGTACAGAATTCACCTCCTGACTCTGTCCTACAGTAAAAGCAATCAGTGCGTCCCTCTCTACCTAGACACACTCTCCAACCAATCATAACAAAATACATATCCACGCTGTATGCTTATTACATCATCACTGTGTATAACTCAGAGAAGACGTGGCTGCCACCAAAGTAATTAAAACAAGGTGTGTTCAAAATATCTCGGTGATAATGGCTTTAGTTGCTTGTTAACCCCCTAAATGACCTGAAACAACAGCTAACAGGCTAATAACACTGCTCATAATTGGAAAGATAGAACTGACTGAATTGTCAAAACCACAACTCTGTTCCAGTCCTCCACTGCTCCTGTCAGTTACCAAAAGACCTACATGAATCCATCAGTGCAGATCTGAACTTTCTGGAAACAATCAAATAAAAAGTAGAGCACCTGATCTTGTGGTAATAGAAGGAGGTGATGAATAGAAGCCATACAGTACATCCTACTGAAAATGTCCAAATAAAAGCTTTTGTTACATTACGACACTGACATTATGATGCATCTTTTTTTATATGGATCTTAAGCAGTTGCTATACTGGCAGCAGTGCTTTGATGAAAGTAGTTTGAAGACTATAAATATATGGCTCATCACTGGTCTAAGTGGGATTTGTATCGAACCCTGTAGTAACAGTTGATGTAACATACAATATGTTGATCACGTGTATGTATGTATTTGTGAGAACAGACCATCCGACTGTTTGCAAACACAGATCATATGAAAGAAAAGCAGCAAACTTCCTGCCAGACTGTCTGAGTTCAGTCTGACTCTCAATGAGCAGCTACAGGCCAGTCAAACTGCTTTGCTCAGATCTGTTTGTAACTTGAACCTTTTTTGCTGTGTGACATCAAATAGCAGAGCAGTAATGAAGATGAAATAGAGCTGGGGCTTTGGCCTCTGGAGATAACAGAGGAGGAGCATCTCTGTCCACAGTGTGTGCTTCTCCCAATACAGTAAGATATAGACCTAGAGCAATCTGTAAAACAACAGTCTGTAAAGCTATGAAACAGGCATAGAGGGAAACTCTGATGACATAAAGTAACATTAAACTTTACATAAAAGGCCCTAAACTTTGAGTAAATTCCTCTGCATGTTCACACTGGATGTATATATTTTTATTTAGCAGTAGAAGTACTCGTCACATGTGGTCAGCTAATTATGAGAGGTAGCTCAGTTTAGTGTTTATTTTAAAATAATGGAAGATTTCAGAAAATAATTTATATTTTCCATTTTCTGTTATTACTTTGTATTAATTATATATACATTAGTTATGTATACATATATAGCTACTACTAGTCCGAATGGTGGAAGAAATATTCATTTATCTTTATTATCTAATACTGAAAGCAATACCACAAAATACTCATCCATTACATTTAAAAGTTCTACATTCAAAGTTCAGCTTTAACATATACTTATACTATTATTATATAATTATATAAATCATTATTACTGACAAGCTGCATTTTAATTGTGTAGCTGACAGAGCTAACTGTAACTAACTTTATACCAAAATGAAAAAATATTCAATTACAAGGAAAACTAACTCTTACTGAAGTAAACGTAAAGTACTGTCTACAAAATGTACTTAAAATATCAAAAGTAAAAGTACTCGTTATGCAAAATGGCCCAATTTAGAGTGTTATATTTATAATACATGTATATATATATATATATATATATATATATATATATTAACTATGAAATTTGATTAATTGATGTGTACATGTAAGGAGCATTTGAATGTTGTCAAGGTGGAGCTAATTTTAACAACTTACAAACTCATCATATGTTTTACGTATAAAATACTGATCTGAAGAGTAACCTGCAACTGTGAAATTAATGTAGTGGAGTAGGAAGTACAATATTTTCCTGAAATGTAGTGTATTGTACTTAAGTACAGTATTTGAGTAAATGTATTTTGTTACATTCCACCACAGGCCTGGACCCCAAATAATTAAATCCCTCCCTGCTTGTGAAGCCATGACTAGAACATGGAAACTTTTTTCATTTCCAATTCTTTATTATTTATTCATTTTCTTGGAGGAAATGGGATTCCACAGCTCTTGTGTGAACAATTGCTGAAAAATCTTCAAAAGCAACACTGTGATGAGGGAACCTTTAGGATGATAGTAGGAACTGAGCTCAAGGCTGTTTGCTCTCTCACCTGCAGAAGGACAGAGCTGTGTACACAAGGTACAAGGTTTCTGCTGACAAAATGTTCTCTCAGTGGAGGATTATCTCTGCAGAACTCTCTATTAATAATTGTATAACACCTCAGTAAGTATCAATAAGTATTCAGACAAGGACTGTGGATGGGCAATGTTTAACATGGAAGAAAAACTCAAGTCATAATGTGGTGTTAAATCCAAAGTGATCAGGCACAGAGCTAAACAGCAGTGAGGTCATGGAGCATCTATATCACAGTTCCTACAACCATCAAAAGAACAAGCAGAACACACACCTTACCTTCAAATCCAGCACAAAGCTAACAAAGCCACTTACCGCCATCTCCATGGATTTATGTGAGCAAGTAATGTCAACACAAAGCAGCATGGGAGTTAACATTTGTATAGTCAAATGGTGAGAAGTCATGTGTTGGTGAACAGCAGAGTGCGAAGCAGGAAGAGGAGCTTACCTGTGGTGGACCTCATGAGTCCCGAGTGTGTCCCTGCCAGTCTACCTGCTCACACTGAGACGCTGTGGACGGACAAGGTTCACAGCACAGAGGGACAATAAAAGACTCCGTCAGCAGGTGAGACGGTGACTCCTTTCTCCACAGCCATCTGAGTTAAACATTTACCCACCATTAGAGGAAAGCTGTGTGCTGAGTGCCACTATGACACATTATGATGGAGGAGACAACACTCAGAGTATAGCTAGTGGTATCAATACAGCAACAACAGCTGTTGTAGTCAATCACGTCCTCATGAACTCTGAACTCAGCAGACAGTTTAAATATTTCCTGTCAATCTGTATGTGAAGTTGAGGGAAAAAGGGCTATATCTAATATTGTGTCTATTATGCTGTCTGTTGAATATATATATTGTAAATTGATTGTAAAGGTTGCATTCAATTAGTCATTTACATGTGAACAATAACACCAGTGTAATGTAATTTATTCATTGTAATGAGAAAAACACCTTTTTGTCTGCTCACATGATATATAAACTGAGAGGAGCTCTGACAAACATTAGAAGTTGTATTTTGTATCTGTTTCAGCTGCCCAGTATCCAGTTCTGAGGGACACAATTCATGGTATAAAGATAAGTTCATCGCTGCTTTGAAATATCTCAAACTTCTCAAAAAGAGAAAATTGGCACCCACACACAGTACTGTAAATTCTAGATATAAGAACTTGTTGATCTGGTCCAATCTTTCACCACACTTGCCATGCTCACCAGCCTCATACAGTTTGTGACATAACAACATGTTACCAGTAGAGGGCACTCATTGTGCAAGTGTCCCTAATAAACTGCCACCCTATGTACACAGCATACAGTATATACAGTACATTTTCAGTTACTTAAAGTATTGATGCATTTGATTCAAAGACCCCTCCAGAAATATTTACACAAACTTTCAATTAACAAGTTACAAATTCTTAAAATGCTTCTTCCTTATTGAAAAATCCAGAACCTGTGAACATATAAATATCTTTTGTTTCAAAGGTTTAACTGCTGGACATAAGATGTCTGTAAAGTCCATTCACAATGTATGTACACTGGAGGCTTCAAGTTTCCACATCACACTTGTGTAAGTTGCATAATGGACCATGATTGGCTCCAAACTAGTTGTGATGTCATAAATCATGCAGGTGCGTCCAGGTGTTAAACCGAGATTTTCAGTGAGCACAAACTTTCCTCCTTCAGTAGGTTAATGTGAAAACAACTCATACAACATACATCATTCTGCACAGGGAAGACACCAACATCCAACTAAAGGGACAAGAAAAAAAACTTTAAAATTAAAGAGCAGTACAGCTTTTAGCCTGTAGGTGATGAGTGTGTTGAGCATTACTGAAGGTATATGCTTTATCTCTATATTGTATATAGTGTAGCAGTCATTTTGTATAGTCTAGGAAAGCATGCCACATGTATTGTTGGTGAAATATTTTAGGCTCAAAACAGAAGAACACTTTGCATATCTATTTCATGAGAGTGTGTAGGAAAGGGACCAATGGATCAAAAGTTGCAAACGAACTCTCACACAAATAGTTTTTGCCTGATGGTCTAGCACTGAAATGTTGCAAATAAATGTATCATTGCAAATCAGACAGTGTGTGAGAATGTACCATAGTATCCATCCTATAAACATGTTTTTCAACAAGAACTAAGAGAACGTTGTTTGCAGCATAACATTTAATGCAACAAGTTTAAATCATAGTCCATCACCAATATTACAGCACTGGTCAGTCATAAAAGCTATTTTCCATAAACATTATACAACATGTAACACATCACTCTGCTCTGGGAAGACACTTCTGATATGAAATAAAAGCCTGAATAAGGCAGAATTGCACTATTGCTCTCTCATGTGCAAATCTTCAAACAACTGTCTATTTAGACATATTAACCTTTAACTACAACAATTGATTGGGGCTGGATGTTGAAGCTGTGGAAGAACTTCTCCTAAATAAAATAGTCACAAACTGGCAAAATGATGATTAAAATCAGGAACTGTTTGATCAAAGAATACTTAAACAAGACTATGAAGCTGACTCGACATTTGAAGCTTTTGTTACTTGGCAGATTTCAATCCTTAGTACCAAAAAAGATTGAAGTTTAATACCCAGCCCTGCAACCAACACACATTAACAAGGTCACACAAATCTACAGCACCACTGGTCCTGTTGAAAGAAGGCAGCTGAAAAGTATCAGAGAAAGACAAATCTGTTGACAGTGGAGATGCACAACAAAGACAAATTACACAGTAAGAATATTCAATCTGCAGAAATAAACTAGTCTTGCACGGGTGAACAATGAGGTACAGTAATATTTTGATGGTTTTTAAAGTACATTTTAACTTTCATTAATATGGCTTTGCATAGATGTGGCTGCATGTGGCTCTAAATACTATGGCAGCCAAAAACTGGAAGACATTAGGGATGCACCAATCTGACTTGTTCCTTGTTGAACATGATGAAATCTATTTCATACATGCCATGTTTCAAAACAATGTACCACCAAAATGTGAAAAAATGTATTTTTATAAAAACTATATTGAGTCAGTTTTTGGCAACATTAGCTATCTCTGAATGGTGCTGTCATCATGGCCACATTAAAATGCATACAGGAAGTGATGAGTTTGTATGAGCAGTAGCTTTACACACAGTCGCTGCCTGAAGAAAATGAACCGAGTAGAACTGTGAGACTGCTGTTTGAGTGACAGACTGTCTGCTGGGGTGGAGTCACTAATAAGGCAATATTAAGCACCAGGGATCACTGTGGTGCTGAAAACTGACTCAGTGACCCACTATGACTGAATTACTATAGCTGATAGTGGAATTTTTTTTCAATGATATTGATGATGAAATTGTATTTAATGTGGAACAATGACATTAGAGTTGATACCTAATCCACCAAATAAGGTCAGTATGAGGATCGATATGTGTGTGGATTGGATTAGTGCATCCTAGAAGGCATAATAACAAACAGTAAATCCAACTGCAGGTCTAAACTCAGCTAACACATTGTTCCATGGATACATTTCCAACATCAATAACACCAACAATGTTAACCTGCTTTATAGACTGTGTAACAAATGAACTTAGTCAGCTCCTCCATCTCCCCATATCTCTTATACTGTATATGCTTTGTACTGCACTTAAATGTACATCTCCAATTGGATTATCAGTTTGCATAAATTTATATAAACAAGCATGAATTCAAAATTTAAGCACAATAGTACAGTGTACAGAGTCTGGAGTGTGCCAAGCAATTACAGACATTTTCAAGTTTCATTAATTAACAAATGAAAAAGTATTTAAAAACTGATTAATGACATTTGCATTTAAATTTAATTAATTCTCTAACTCAAAAGTTCTCTTCAGAGACTCTTTGGGTGATGTGAACTTTAACTAATATACTTATATACTACAAGAAACAATTATTTGAATCGTTTTATAAAATTAATTTAGTGATTCCATTCCAAAATTCAGTTACAACACAGAATTATTAACAAATTTACAAACTTTTAATTTTTTTCACTCTGAGATTTAAATGTAAATGTAATCAATCAATTTACAAAAGCTTTTTTTCAGTGTCAAAATATTAACAGATTATAATTAACACTGAAAAGTCTCTAACTCCAAACTCCATTCCAGTAACATTCCAAATGTTTAACGAATGATCAAACACATGCTGAAGAGACTGTTTTTGCTGCCATTAGCAGTTAGACTTTTGACATTACAACACACTTTAATGCAACTGTTGCTGTGATGACATGAGCAGCAGACCACACGTATGACTGTACACAACAGTGACTGAAATGATGGGGTTGCTTCAAATAATGAGCTGTGTGGGCTGTCTGTGTAGCTATAAACTGTAAGATACCTTATCACAGCTTACAGTAACAATCTTTTAGATCAGTTGTGAAGTTTCACTTTACTGATGAGATCATCTCACACATAACAAGTCATTACCTGTGCACACTGCTTCTGCAGTAATAAGAGGGGAACACTGGCTACACTATCATCTTAAAAATAAGTTAAAGTCTCTTCTACTCTCTCAAAGTGCTTCATATATACATTTTGTTTCTTAAGTGGCTTATTCATCCCATTCCATTTTCCACTTATTGATTTAATTTTTTTAAAGTGATGGTAGGTGATAAGATCGCAGGTGATGTTTGTTATTTTCATGGATTAAAGCAAGAAAAGATTTTTGAGCTTGAAAAGCTGTCCAGGAGGAAATGTGTACAATGTATTGAAATAAGTATTAAATGAATTCAAAACTGCTCTATGCCTGAAATCAGGCATGGTGCCTGAGAACTTTAACCCCTGTATTTTAACATGTGACAGACGGCTAAAACTGAGTAGCTGTTATCTAAATGTTTTCCACTCCTCTTCACTAACTAAATAAAGAGCGAGGAGAGACGGAAGTGTGATAAGAGATTTGAGTGGGAGCATAATGAACTGGATCCAAAATAAGAAATAATTACTTTTGATTTCTGCCTCTTGAAGGAAGCTTGCAGTGTCTTCAATGATATAGTACGAAATGACTGCCTTAAAGGGGAGCTTCAACAAGTTTACATGTCAAAGTCAATTTATTGGTCAGAGTTATATAATGTCATCTGAGAGCGCTTAACTAAGTCTTTAAAAAAAAGTACTAAATTGAGTAATCTTGACTTGGAGACCACAAAATGTGAGGTGAAGAAATCCACAAAATCTCTTGCCATTGACCAAAAATACAGTCTAGACAAGTGATGACCTTTAAATAAATGGAGAGCCAGATAATCAAAAACACTGTCAGTTATCTTATAACTTTTACACACGTGGACAAAATTGTTGGTACCCCTCAGTTAATGAAAGAAAAACCCACAATTCTCACTGAAATCATTTGAAATGTACAAAAGTAACCATGAATAAAAATTTATTGAAAATTAAACAATCAAAATCAGCCATCACTTTTGAATTATTGATTAACATAATTATTTAAAAAAACAAACTAATGAAACAGGCCTGGACAAAAATGATGGTACCCCTATAAAAGATTGAAAATAATTTGACCAGAGGGACATGTTTAACTCAGGTGTGTCCTTTAATTGACATCACAGGTGTCTTCAAGCTCATAATCAGTCAGTCTGCCTATTTAAAGGGTGACAAATAGTCACTGTGCTGTTTGGTGACAAGGTGTGTACCACACTGAACATGGACAACAGAAAGCAAAGGAGAGAATTGTCCCAGGACATTCGAAACAAAATTATAGACAAACATCTTAAAGGTAAAGGCTATAAGACCATCTCTAAGCAGCTTGAAGTTCCTGTGACAACAGTGGCACATATTATTCAGAAGTTTAAGATCCACGGGACAGTAGCCAACCTCCCTGGACGTGGCCGCAAGAAGAAAATTGATGACAAGTTGAAGAGACGGATAGTTCGAATTGTAACCAAAGAGCCCAGAACAACCTCCAAAGATATTAAAGGTGAACTCCAAGGCCAAGGTACATCAGTGTCAGATCGCACCATTCGTCGTTGTTTGAGCCAAAGTGGACTTCATGGGAGACGACCAAGGAGGACACCACTGTTGAAAGCAAATCATAAAAAAGCGAGACTGGAATTTGCAAAAATGCATGTTGACAAGCCACAAAGCTTCTGGGAGAATGTCCTTACGACAGATGAGACAAAACTGGAGCTTTTTGGTAAAGCACATCAACTCTATGTTCATAGACTCAAAAATCAAGCGTATGAAGAAAAGAACACTGTCCCTACGGTGAAACATGGAGGAGGCTCAGTTATGTTTTGGGGCTGCTTTGCTGCATCTGGCACAGGATGTCTTGAATCTGTGCGAGGTACAATGAAATCTCAAGACTATCAAGGCATTCTGGAGAGAAATGTGCTGCCTAGTGTCAGAAAGCTAGGTCTCAGTCGCAGGTCATGGGTCTTCCAACAGGACAACGATCCAAAACACACAGCCAAAAACACCCAAGAATGGCTAAGAGAAAAGCGTTGGACTATTCTGAAGTGGCCTTCTATGAGCCCAGATCTGAATCCCATTGAACATCTGTGGAAGGAGCTGAAACATGCCATCTGGAGAAGACACCCATCAAACTTGACACAACTGGAGCAGTTTGCTCACGAGGAGTGGGCCAAAATACCTGTTGATAGATCTAGAAGGCTCATTGACAAATATAGAAATCGTTTAATTGCAGTGATTGCCTCAAAAGGTGGTGCAACAAAATATTAAATTATGGGTACCATCATTTTTGTCCAGGCCTGTTTCATTAGTTTCATTAGTTTCATTTTTTTAAAATAATTATGTTAATCAACAATTCAAAAGTAATGGCTGATTTTGATTGTTTAATTTTCAATAAATTTTTATTCATGGTTACTTTTGTACATTTCAAATGATTTCAGTGAGAATTGTGGGTTTTTCTTTCATTAACTGAGGGGTACCAACAATTTTGTCCACGTGTGTACCCTATACTTTATATAACACTGCTCTGTTGGAATGTAAACTGCTTCACAAAAGAGGCATGGTGTGCAGACAGTTAAGAGACAGGAGTGGATGGTACAAATACATCTTTTGAACAAACTGAGTGGACTTATCCCATTAGCGACCAAGCTAGCTGGCTTGCTGATTTGCAGTTAACAGTCAGCAAGCCAACTAGCATGAAGAGCTATTGTGACTGATTATTGCTAGCATGTTGCCGGCTGGCTAGCATGTTGGCCAACTAGCCGTGCGAGCAGTCACTATGTTACAAAGAATTCAGCACCAATTTCATAAGAATGAACTTCGCTGGGTAACTGTCGTGCAGATTGATTTACCAGTTGGGGGATCTAACAAAGAGCCAATATCAAACTCTATTATGAGAAGTGTAGGATCCAGTCTTTTGGGAGCTTAGGCTTTACTAGGGAAAAAAAAGTCAGGATATCTTCTTCAATCTCTCTCTTCAGAGTTCCCTAACTTTATGGAAGTGCAGTCCTGTATTGCTGGATTACCTTTTAAATATTGTAATTTTACTCACAAATAATGACTTGAAGCCTTAATCCAGAATCTAAAAAAGTGATTTTTACAACAAGAGGCTACATCTTACAGCCAGCTGCTTCAGCTTCATTTTTGAGTGTTGGTAGGAAATAACTCAAAGCATGCTGGTAGAAACATAACATATTGTTTCACAGTGACATTTTCATTTTGATCAATACTTTAAAGTATGTATCATTTCAAGCCCTGTATTATTATAATATTATTCTAATATTCATATAAGGAATCTTAAGAATATTCCAGTTTATTTTGTCAGCTCAGTTTGTGTGGGGGGAAGAGATTTATTTGACAAAGGCCTTAATACACATTAGATAAAGTTGTACAGTCAGCTGAATAGTCATAACACGCCCACTGCTAGAAGACCACACCCAGTGCAGCAGTGCAGGAGTTTAATCAGCCATTAAAATCAGAGGATACATGATTCTTTCAGTTGGGTATGAGAGTGTGTTTTGGGCTGGTTTCTCTGAGCTGCCAAGTTTAATGCTTTTAGCATTAGTATCAGTTTTTGGGTAACGGAAGAAATCAATGTTTTGGACATTAAGAGTCTGCATGTCTTGGATTGTCTTTCAGCCCACTTCGCTGGGTGTTTTTTGTTGCATTTGGGGCTTTCTTGAACCTATTTGTGTTTTCTATTTGCACTTGCAGTTTCCCTCCTGTGTTTCTGTGCTCCTACCCAGCCTGCTTTTCTCTCACACTCTCCCCACACACACTTGCTCTGGATCAATCTCATTAGCCCTGCCCTGCACCCTGTATCTTCCTCAGCCCTTGTGTCTTGCCACCTGTTCCTTGTTGTTTCATTAGTTCAGTTTGTATTTAAGTCCTGGTTTTCAGTTGTTGTTGTTGGATACTTTGTTCTGTATTGTTTTGTTCTGCTCTGCTTTGTTCAGTCTGCTTTGTTTGTTCTGCGTTAGTTATTCTTCAGTTTATACTGCCTGTGTCCTGCTTTATAAATATTACTGACTGGATGAATCAATAATGAAGCTGTGTACCTCCACCTTAGACTAATGCGGATACATTCAAATACAAACTTGAAATGCTGCTGAGGACATTTATTGCCCTTTCACCTCTTTTCACTTTTGCTGGTTACTTGCTGTGTCCTGTGGATGGAGGTACAGTGTCCTTCTCGAGCATCCGTAGCATCTGCCGGACGCCCTTCTCCACCCTGCGGAAGTGCAGCCTCTTCCAGAGGCTCTGCTGCTGCTGACGCCCCCATTCCAGGTCCCTGAGGAAAACCTGCACAGAGGGGGACTTGATGACTGACAAACTCCTAACAATGTCCAACAGATATTTTTTAGACCATCTGCAGATTAAAAAATACATATTCTAATTAACAGATTAACAAAAATTGGACTGGTTGTTGATTTGATGTTTTTAAAGGGGCAGTTCCCAGAATTTTAAATGGAAGATCAGTTTATGGGGGAGTACTGCTCTGTCTGTGAAATCAGTTGTATAATGTCTTCAGTTTCTCAGACTGGGCTTGTAACCTACACATTTATAACAAGCCTGTTTTACAGACTGTGCTTGTGGAGTTTGAAAGACATAGGAGGGTCGAATGAAAAACATTATGAAGTTGCATTATGGGAAGTGTAGGATCCAGTGTTTTTTAGATTGATTCATACTAGGGTCTAAAATTCATTTCGACCTCTGCTGCACAGATTTTCACCCTTATTTTCTTAATCTGTCTCTTGTGAGTCCCTCAGCATTATGGAAGTGTAATACTAAGTTACTGGAGAAAGTTTAGTTTGTCTCAAATACTTGGAAAACAAGGCCAAGTTGGCGGCTGTGGCTCAGGAGGTAGAGCGGGTCGTCTATTAATCGGAAGATTGGCGGTTCAATTCCTGGCTCCTCCAGTCCGCATGTCAAAGTATCCTTGGGCAAGATACTGAATCCCAAATTGCTCCTGATGGCTGTGCCATCAGTGTATGAATGTGTGCGAATGGTTAGATTTCCTCTGATGGGCAGGTTGGGACCTTGTATGGTAGCCCCTGTACCCATTCAGCGTATGAATGTGTGTGAATGGGTGAATTGACTCGTAGTGTTAAAAGCGCTTTGAGTGGTCGGATGACTAGAAAGGTGCTATACAAGTACAGTCCATTTACCATTTGGACTGTTTAATTAGTCTCTCTTTGGTTTCTTTAGCGGGTTACAATATGTTTTACATATACTGTATTTTATTTGTAATATGTTATTTATTATTTTTTTTGTTTGTAAACAAGGAGTTCTGAAAATCTGATTCTGTAAAAGTTATGTGGATTCTTAATTTTTTTTCATGTCTTGTCACTGTAAGCCCATGCTGGCTGGACATGTTTCTATGCATGACACAATAGTAAAATTTCATCATCATCAGTATTGCATCTCTGGACAGCCAAAAATCTTGAAAAATTGTAGTTTCTTGCAATATGTTTTGGCAAGAAAATGGTCCAATTTTTAAAATATTGTCTCTCTTCCAGTCCAACTAAAAGTTACTGTGTGTGTACCTTAAGTTGCTGTTTTACACGTTCCTGGTCCCAGGATGAAGCATTCTCTCGTATCACACTGAGGATGGGGTGCCAGTCCTCAGAGAGGTCGGAGCCTTCAGTGACTGAAGCCAGGACCCTGACCCGCCGGCCATTGCCACCGTGGCTCTTGGGAACACCTCGGACATACAGGGACTGCTTCCCCACGTCACTGAGAGGGTTCAGGTACAGACTACACAAAGACAGAGCATTTCTGTCTTACATACTTTAAAACTAAAACATTTTCAGTTTTAGTTTAGAAATATCTAAATTAACAACAAAACTTAAACTGGAAGGAAAGATTTATGTAAAAATCCACTCTGTTAGTTGATGTTAACACTAAAACAACCATGAGATAAAACTGATGAACTAAACCTTATTACTCAACCACTCAGATCACTGCACTGCCTTTCTGTGTGTCAGAGCTTGATTTGAACAATTTATTACTTGTTTATAAAGCACAATATGATTTAGGGCCAAAGGATATATCTGATATGTTTGCCTTGCTGTTCTGAGGGTTAGAAGAAAATATGGTGAAACAGCATTTATTTCCTGCACTGCAATACACTACAAAACTTCCACAAGGTCTGAGGTCTCCAACAGTTTTTTACTAAATATTTACTAATATTTATTCCTGCATTGTTACTGCGCTGAAACCTTTCTTTGTCTTTCAATATTTTCTCAATTTATTTTAGGTGGTTTTATTTTATTTTCCTTCTAAGTCTTCTTTATGCCTTAAGCACTTTGAGTTGACTTATGTTTGAAAAGTGCTGTACAAATAAGCTTGACTTGCCTCACTTTGGCAACTAATGCCCTGAAACTAATCTGTTATAACCATGTTAACTTGATCTTAAACTCTAATCCCAGTTTAGTTACTTCGGCGCCCTTGTTGGTCCACCAAAAGTTGAGGTGGCATCCACAGAGATGATGCATTTTGACAATATTTCAGAGTTTTTGTGCATAGAGCTGTGTTTACTGTTACTGAGTTTCATCAGCTCAGCACACAGTTTGAAGAAAAAAAAAGAAAACATTCTAAGAGCAATAACACACAAGCTCATTAAATGGTCTGTTGTAATGTCACATTACAGGTGATTCAGCTGATTCAGCTGCTCTGCCTTTGTATAGCCAGATTTGAGTTATTTATTGAATCATTATTGTGTAGTTACCGACATGTACATAACACTAACACACATAACAAATTACAGCTTGTTTTCATCCACTACAGTTCTGTGAATATTAGGAGATAAACAGTTAGTGGTGCTGATTCTCCAGTTGGTGCCATTAAACCATTGCAGAGGAAGAGGAAACAACAGATGACGTCATTAAAAGGGCGGCAGTCACATGCTTCATGTACGTCATCATTTATTCACTGTTTCTATTTTCTTTTTATCCAAACACCAACTTGTAAACCTCAGACAAGCGTAAAAACTTTATTTGCAATATTTCGACTTTTTTTAAATGTCCAGTGTGTATAACAATAGGTGGATGGAAATGCACTTATTGCCTCCTTGCAGACTGGTCCCTTTCTTACTGTAACAGCATAGGTGGAATTCTGAAAAAGCCATTTGAGTACTTTTGACTAGTAGTTTACAACTGTGTGTGTAAATAATTAAATTATGGCTAAATCATTTAAAAATACTGATATGAACAATATTAAATCAAATAATAAACAAGAAGGTCACATTGTTTTGTAGCAGAATATTCTTGTATATATAAGCAGTTCCTGTAATGTGCTGAATGTTGTCTGGAGTTATGAGTTTAATAACCTCCAAGCAGGGCAAATATTTTATTACCCACTTCCCCTGTTATATTATCAGAAAGGGGCATAACATAGCTAATTTTGTGATTTTCAACACGTCCTGCAGACACAGATGTGATCTCTAAGGTAATACAATCTTTTCAATATGAACAAAAGTCTAGTTTGACATGTGGATCAGTTTGATTTCTAATATCTGGTGGAGACATCTGACAGCATTATCTCTGAGGTAGACAGAGCTGAAGACTGGGGAACTTTTGTGATAAAATACACATAACTGTGGAGTCTGATGATACTGAATTAAACTGCATAAATATATCTCTTACTGCACAGTGTGAATGCTGGGGTGTTCCCTGCAGGCGTCCACCAGGGCCAGAGCAGCATTGTCTCCGATGTTGTTATAGGCCACATTGAGCTCCTGGAGCCCGGTGTGCTGCTGGAGCCTCTCAGCCAGCTGCAGGGCCCCCTTGTCCCCCATACCAGTGTGCATCAGGGACAGATGCCTCAGGGACTGGTTCTCTGGCAGGGCCTCCAGAAGGGTGCAGGCTCCAGATTCCAGCAGAGGGTTGTCACACAATCTGGAGTACACACAGGGTTAGTGAGACATTTGTGGTCTTTTACTCACAACACACTGTACATGTACACAGATAGACTGTAGCACAACAAGGAAAAACATGAAGAAATGCACACTCTTTTCCAACTCACTACTTTCTGTAAGATTATCTAAAGCACTTTATTTAGAGGTCAAACTGAAAGTGAGTGCATCTGAAAAGTTGGTAATACATTTATTCACTGTACAGGAAAACTGTGAGTGCACACACAATAACGAGTACAGTAGGTTTAAGTTGAAGCAGGAAGTCAATCTGTAAACCATGATGAATGTTTAGTAATTATACTGTTTACCTTTGTTTTGTCTTCCTAATAAGTTTGACTAACTTGGAGGTTTGTTTCAGCCTGTCTAACTGCTTGGGTGTTTTGACCCGTCTGACTTCTTTTTAGTAATGTTGCTGTGTTCTCAACTAATAACTTGGTGAGTACATCTTATCATAAGCATCAGTAATCAGTAATAAGGCAAACGCAGGTCGCAGGAGTGAAACTTAACTCATAAACACTGAGTTACAGTTAAAAAGTACAAAGAAGAGCTAAACACACAGAGACTTTCTCTATTGTCACCAGTACAACTATGCATGTGTTTAGCACAAGCTAAACTTGACTAGTGGAAGAGACCATTGTAGATTAGCTCCGGTCAGCGCTACTACCAAGCACAACCACAATAGTGCAGTTATCTGCTGCCATGCAGCTGCAGTGGAGGTGCATGTAATCACTCCTCAGCTCTGCACAGTGCTAAAGCAGGTTATACAATAATGCTAACTGAAAAACAACTAACCAAGCTACTCAGCTCTTTTCACTCCAGTATAGAACATGACCCTTCTGGAACAATGATGCAGTTACAATGTCATTTTAAATGGACAACTCTATGATCAGTGATAGCAACAGCAGGAAATCAGTAAACAGGACATTTATAACCTTAGATGGTTAAATAATGCACGCACACATTGGTACGGTTAACGGACTTTACTTAACTGCAACAGCACTCGTACTGTACATGTAGCATCACAGGTGGCAGCACATGTCAACAGGGCGGGGTACACCTCTAAGCAAACCTGAGGGTATCTGGATTAACTATTAAGGTTCCGGGGAACAGTTCCCTTAAAACACAGCAACACAGTTTCAGTCTATAACAAGAACCATTTAACACTTTTTAAAAGGTATAAAATCATGGTCCAGGGTGTAAAGAAAGAAATATTCAGAGGACAGAATCCCAAAACAGAAGGTCAGGAAATGTTTAGTCACGATGTTAATGGAGCTGAAGATAAACAGAATTGTCTGGTAAACAGTAGAGTTGTTGGGTCAACAATACCATCAATTTTGTTATCATGGAAATGACATTTCCCTACCGATGTCAAGGTGTTGCTGAATTGTCCCTTTCAATATTTTTAACAATCTCAAACTATCTTGCCATTTTAAGTCCACAAAGTGTGACTGGTAAGATCTGTGCAGAGTTGCCAGGTTAGTGTGTTGGTTATTATGATAAAAAGTGAAAGAACAGAATATGTAATACACGAATTTGTGATCGTTGCTCAGACATGTCATTTTATCAAACAAATTTATCACTGCAGGCATAAATGCCTCCCAAAGTGAATTAATGTTGAGACATGAGTTTTGACATGATCTAAAGATAGGTTTGTGGATTGCTGTGGCTCTGTCATGAAACTCTTGTGTCGCCCAAATCAACAAACTGAAAGAAGCACAGAGCTACAGAATCTGAGGTGAGGTGTGAAAATAGTTCACAGCAGATAATTGGTTAAAACACTTCAGCACTTTACCTACAGGTTATTATATTGTTATTTTCTTACATTTATTGTGAAAATCAAACGTCAATTTTACATATTAATTTAAGTCTGATTAATGTATTAAATAAAGTTATATCAGCAAATACATATTCAATAAAGTTAACCTTTTGCAGAGTCAGGCTCTTAATGTGTGTATGTGTGTGTGCATGTGTGCATATGACAGAGAAAAGAGAGATAGAGAGCAAGTGCACATACACAATCATTTATTTTAGCTGTTCAACTAAAAATGTCCCTACCAAAGATAAAATCAAACCTACATCCTTTAATAACAGCAACAAAATGTGAAAAATCTAAGAATAACTGATTAACACAGTCAGTATGCTGCCATTTTCAACCAGTGAGCCATCTAGTGGGCCGTGGAGGCAGATGGTGGCGGCAAATGGTTAGATTAAAATGAATTTTTGTTTTTTTGGTAATTTACAAAGCTAGTTATCTTTATATCTAAATGTGCTCAAAAATTCACATGAATAAAAAAAACAAATTAAAATGCATAATTTCAATGCCCAGTTATGTTTGAATATCACCACACCAATCATCAGGTAGAGACAAACATGTTGCCACTGTTAGCTAGCTAACATTCCCTCAGATACAGTGACACAAAATGGATCAGTTTTTAAAACAAAAAAGTGATGTGGGATGTTCATTACTTAATCTTATTTTATTTATTTATTTTATCAGTTGATACTATTCATACATGCTACATAATCTTAAATGCATTTCCTTTAATCAAATTATCACAAAGTAATGAGAACAAACCTGAGGCCAGGTAATATTTCAGTGTAGGAGTACTTGCTGGTCTTTGGAGCTCCAGGCAAAATATGATGCTGTACTGCACTTCATGGGTACTTGAAGGCAACAGGGTACATACTTAACTCACAGAGAGTGGGAGACCCCACAGCTCCCCTACTGTATTAATCAGGCCCAGCTGTAAAGGCTCCAGGCACAAAAAAAAAACAAAAAACTGTGTCCAAAGTGCCTCCTCTTTAGCCAACACTCATTAATAGATGGTTAAGAGAAGTCCTGGCTATGACTAACGCGGTTAGTATTAGTCTGTGGTAAAACTATTAGAAGCCTAACAATATTTTCAATGTCTCAACCACAGACTGTATATAAAGATGGACGTAGTGAGGTGTGATATCACCAGTTGGTTTCATTGGAGCTGGTTTGAAGCCCAGAGTTGCAGCTTATGATTGGTGCCATCTTTTCTGTTTGGAGCTAGGACCTTCCAAATAAGGAGTGCAGGGTGTTGCCTTTCAACCTCCAGCTGTGGTAGTTGCTGCTTGGTCTTCGGGCATTTTTAAAAGCCAGCAGCACAGTAAAAAGTGGAAAACTCTGGACACTTGGACTGAAGAAACAAAGACATGAATAGAAATGTGGTCTTACTGTAGAGATTTAATAGAACTCTTGGGGTCTAGTAACAGATCTCTCAGGAGGATGCAGGAGTCAGGACCCAGGCTGTTAAACTGCAGACTAAGGACAACAGAGACAGGCAGACACAGCAATCACAACACACACAACATATACATGCTAGTAATCCAGAGTCAATAACAATGAAAACATTTCAAACAGCAGTAATGAGGGCTATGTTTAACATTGTGAAGTAACCCATTAAATGATCACGCTCTTGACCATTTTAAAAGAATAAGGCTGGCATTATTCAACATATATATATATATATATATATATATATATACAATCCATCAACCTGCCATTCTGTCAACGTCAAGGAACATGTCGTAGGAGATGTCAAATGAGACAAAAAATTCTGACATGCTAGACTTTTTGTTGGGGTGTTGTGGGGTGTCCCAGAAGCCACATTGCTGTTCTTCGATTATGTCACACTACAAGGCCTGTTCGTTGTTCCTGACTTTCATAATCAGGCCCGACGCTGGAAATTTGTCGGCTATGAAAAAATATTGTCAAAAACAGGCTGTATTTGTGTAGTCTGATCCCAGCATTAGGGACTATCGGTGTGTGTGTGATTGATTCACAATAAATTACAGTGTGTGTGTGCTAATGAAGGAACATGTCAGCCAATGCAACAGTGTGACTCATTGATGTGTTTTTAATAGTTTTTGGACAACAATGGAGTTCTATGGCAAAGAGGAATAATGTACTATCAGGCTTTGATACACACACAATACTTGTTAGTAGATTTGATTCAGTCTTGGTTTGGCTCTGCACATGATTTGTTGATGAGAAGAAAAACAGAATATCTACAAACTGATCGTGTATTGAATATGCTTGTTTAAGGTTACTGACATCCCTATTAGCACTGAATCAGTACTTCACACATTGTTGATCAGCTTGAATATTGAACATTTTATTATTCTACTTTGTAGTGCTGGATTGATCTTGTCTTTGGTTTTGTGAAAACGTAAGTTGCAGTTTGGACTATTCTATTCTCCCACCAGCAGAACTCCTCACAGTATGTCATTGCCAAAGGTTCACTGTACTGGGAATGAGGAGAAAAAAGGCAAACTGGCAGATGTATCAATTTCACTGTATATCAAAATCAAACAGGTATGTTCGGAGGATTAGAATGAATGTCTGGAGGAATCAATGGAGTGTAACTGAAGGCAGTTATGTTTTGCACTTTTTGTGCACCGTACTCCCCTTGTTGTGTGAGTCCATGCCACAGTAGATGTTTAAAATCAGGCAAAATCCAGCCATCTTTACAAGGTTTCTTAATTGGAGCATCATCTAACACAGTTATGACACCTGTAAGTGTTGATCGTCTACTGGGTTATTTGGTTAAGAACATAATTCTACTGCCATGAAAACATAGCTTTGATCAAATTTATAGTATACAGGTCAGTGTACACTCGAGCCCCACTGATCCATCAGCATGGCCAAAAAAAGCAAAAAAAAAAGTCAAATATTGGTATCATCCTCAAAAATTCAGTATCAGTTGGGCTCTAACTTGCATTTAATAACCATTAAACAAACACACCATTCTCAGCCACATCTCCATGCTTTTAGATAAACTAAAATAAGACAAAGCAAGCATTGTAATAAAATGACAGATGATGCATTTTAGATAATGATATGTCCTTCAGAGAATACAGAGTATTAAAATCTCTGGTGACACTGGTGGGTGTTTATGGTAAAACTTCATTTATATCTGGAAAGGCACTAACAAGAGGAGTCAAGTCAGGACCTGTTAAAATCAGAGTAACCTGCTCACAGCAGCTCACTGAGCAAAGTGACCAAATCAGGTATGAGATTTAGCAGTATGCAGCTTAGTGTCACGACAGATTTACTGTCTACTGATCTTTGTAACCTTGACATGTTTACTCAGCTATGATAAGCATGGTTCAACAAACATTGAGAAATGAAATGTATTTTCTATTCAAGGGTATTTTTATTTTCTATGTACTCTATATTATTTATATACATGTTTTTATATTGTCTTCTTTTATATCTTGTGTTTTATGCCTTATGTAAAAGCACTTTGTGCACTTGCCTTGTTGAAAGGTGGAGGTCGCCTAGCCTAAAGAAAAATCTAACTGCTTAAAAATTGAAGTAGTAGTGGTTGTATGAAATGTACAGTCATGGACGAAAGTATTGGCACCCCTGGAACTTTTCCAGAAAATGCACCATTTCTCCCAGAAAAGTGTTGCAATTACGAATGTTTTGGTATACACATGTTTATTTCCTTTAAGTGCATTGGAACAGCACAAAAAAGCAGAAGAAAAAAGGCAAATTTGACATAATTTTACACAAAACTCAAAAATTAGGTCGGACAAAATTGTTGGCACCCTCAACTTAATATTTGGTTGCACACCCTTTGGAGAAAATAACTGAAACCAATCGCTTCCTATAACCATCAACAAGCTTCCTACACCTCTCAACTGGAGAGACCTCTCTGGGAGAAATGGTGAATTTTCTGGAAAAGTTCCAGGGGTGCCAATACTTTCGTCCATGACTGTACAATGTTCAGTTGCATGGATAATGTACAGGTACTCTTGTCTACAAACTCAAGTTCTTCCCTGCAAACAACAACAGAACAGTTATTGATTGTGTCTTACTTGAGGATATGTGCGTGTCTGAAGGCAGGCCACAGCATCTGAAGCATGTCATGAGTCAGGAGACAGGAGGACAGGTCCAGCTCTTCAAGGTGATATCTAGAGGAAGACACCACAAGACAAAACAAAAACAAAATAAGTCATAACCACTTAAAAACTTGAACGTAAATGGCAACCATCATAGCTGACTGTGATAGGCTAACACACGTATCAATCATGCAAACATCTCTGTAAACCATCACGTCTCCTTAATGGAACTATTTTTATTTAAAGGATAGGTTCACATTTTTTCAAGTCTATCTTAAAACAATACTAACATAGCCATATGTACATTAGAATAGTTTTGGGTTGCTATAATCATTCCTTATTCATACTGGCCCTGAAGAGATCCCTTCCTACAGTGATTTTGATGAAAGTAATGTAAGTGATGGTGGACAAAATCCACAAAATTTGGCTCACGCTCACCCATGTTCGCCTACCATGTTACAGTAAAAAAGGAAAAGGGAAAAGCAGACACTAAAATATACTACTAAATACTTCAAAATATCATTAAGTTTGGAAGAAATCTAGTTTCCTGATACAAGGCCAAATATCGCGCTGTTGAATCAGACACAACAGAGTCTGGAAGAGGAAGCGACCACCAGAGCTAAGCCACAGCTAAAGTCAAACACAGACAAAGTTCAGCTGCTGAGCTACTCAATATTCACTAACACTAACACTTTTAAGTGTTTCCTCCATGCCATTACCCTCATCCAGTCCTGTTGGGTCAAAAACAATTGAGAGTTCATTGATGGCTTGAAAGAGAGGAACATTGGTGGCAATCATGGTATAGCAATTATGTTTACTTGGATAATGTATTGGTAATGACTTAAGAGTTTCCTTTGTCTCCTTTTGACAGAGACAACATTTGCTCCAGTCAGTTTGCCATGTAGATGGCACTGGAACTGCTTTGGCATTGGCCATCTTGTTGAACAGTACGCTTTAGCAGACAATTAGAATATGGTATAGGTGTAGAAATCTGCATAGATTGCAGTGCAGCCCTAAAGCTTCTACCACCTACACCATGCGTCTTAGCAGCCCAGAGCTCAGTAAACAGATTATTTTCTTTCAATGGCTGAAATATGATATGATATGAAGCTTCTCAACTAGAGTTATAAATCTGGCTTCTCTGTGGTCAAAAATGTATGGTTTGATAGCAAGATCATTCATATTGGACAATTCTACAAAGTTGCCCCATGGATGTATTATATTAGCTGGATAGGGCAGCCAATTTTTCCCAGTCACTTGCAGTATTGCAGTGGAAATACACCCTGCGGCCCAAAAAGCATTTTCCCCATAGACCACCATTGTAAAAGAGACGTATGTAAAACTGTTGACAGGAAACTGCAAACAACGTCAATTATGACTCTTTGATCCATGGAGGTTTTATATTTGTAAAACTTTCTTCAGCTGAGAAAAGTAATGTAATGTGATGTCATCATAATGTAAAGTCTATGGGCTAAGCGGAAACAGCAGGGCCAGCGGCAGAAACCCCACTTTGCATATTCAGTAGGCTGCACAACACCGAAGCAAACCCGAAAGCATACCCGGAAGCTAGAATTTTTTTGGGCCGCCAGCCAAGCAATTCTTATTGGACTGAATGGGTGCCATTCAGGTTTGGTTCGGTATCCAGTTTTTATAATACATCTATGAGTTGCCCCCAAAATAGTATTTCTGGGTTCTCTTGATTTTTGCATGGCTAGTGGGTTTGATCAATAGAACAATCACAAAGGAGTATTTCTGCTAATTTTGGCACTTTTTTCTACTTGTGAAAGATTTTCCTGCAACAATGCAGTTAGCTGCACCATTTGGTGGCATTACTGGATGAAGTTGTTGAAGTTGTGTGCCAATGAGATTTCCCAGCAGTAAATATGCCCAAGACTATTTTTCATTAAGGCCAATAGTTTGAGCTACAACTCCAGTTCAAAGATATTCTTTTGGATCTACTTTGTAAAAAAATAAAATAAAATAAAAACCTCATACAGAGCAACTGTAAAAAAAAAAAAAAAGCAAACATACTGAACAGGTGACAGTAAAAACACAATCCATAGTTTACCTTGCAGGGGTGCATGACAGCACAGAACTCAAAACGAAGCATTTGAGTGATGTCATACGAATGTTGGTGAGGCGAATGGCTCTGATTGAGGCCAGGACCTCTGCAGTGAGTCTAGGGTTCTGAAACTCATACAGAAGGACCAGCAGGTCCATCAGTTCCTCTGGTGGCTGTGGCTTGCTGAGCTCTAGCATAAGGACATATCAAAAACAAAAACAAAAAATGTGGTTTAGGTAACTTCATGATGAACCAACAATACATAAAAACAATAACCAGAGGTCCAGATTTAACAAAGTTTTGTGCTGTGTCTGCACAACATGACCAAATCAACGTGCCATACATATTGCTCAGTTTCTTTTAAAATCAAAGTGTAACAACTAACTTATTAATTGGACCCAGGTTTGGTAACCTGACATTCGGCAACGGTAGCAATTTTGGCAGCAGGGGTAGAAGAGGTAAAGCAAAAATATCAGTCTGCAAAGATGATCCAAAATTGTAAATGTTGACTACAAAGGTATCAACACTAGAGTTCATTTTAACTGCTCAATACATGCTTGGTCTGAATGACTTCATGTGAAAGGTTCAAGCTTGACCTAGAGGGTATTTCTAGATGTTTTAAGTGCTCTTGATTAACAGCACTATACCTAATGTCGGAGTGGAGTCTGTATATACATAATGTTCAAGTTCTACAAATATCAGACCAATCAAAACACACTATATATGCAGTTTGCAAAGAAAGCATAAGTTACCTCTGACAAGGTACTTCCGAAGAACACGTGTGATCTGGGCCACAGTGGTACTCTGAATACTGCACCCAAGTTGCTGGAGAAGGACACGGTTACCATAATGCAACAGTCCACCCATGAAGATGGGGTAGAGCTCGAAAGGCGGGCCTTCACTGTACTGCTGTGGCTTCGGGCCATGAACTCCCAGTAGGCTTTGCTCCACCTGATCCAGGACATCCTCATTGTAGCTATCCTCGGTGCGGAACATCTCAGCTGCCATGGTTCTGGCAATGCTGCCTTTGGTGTGACTGCTGATCTTCTCATAAAGCTTTGGAAAAAGCTTGAGGAGGTTGAAGACAGCAAAGACTCTGAGGGGGATAAATTTAGAAATGATGTTGACGAATGCACTGACATCCTCACTTGCCTGACCAATGACCAAAGACACCTGCTTGGTCAGCTTCTCCAGAGCAGATTTATTCTCTCCTAGAACCACGTAGAGAGCAGCCAGGTACTCCTGCATGGCTGGGACAGCAAATACATATTGCCTCTCATTATTCTCACTGAATTCTCCTGGTAAACGCTTGCCACTTTCAACACAGGGAGCCAAGAAGAAGTCTAGCACATCAGTTCGGAACATGGCCAGCTGACGAAGCTCCTCGTCCGTCTTTGTCTTCCCTCCAATCCACTGCTCCAGTTCCTTTTCTGAGAATGACGTGCGTTTGTAAGTCACACCGTCAAACGCAAGTTTTCCCACTGTCCGGACTACATACAACATTAGAGAGCTGTGGGGCTCCTGAATGGGCACATTTGTCCCTGCTCCTGTGCCTAGCACCTCACCTCCAAAGTTGAGCCTGAGGAAACTGGTGTATATGCCAGTCAGAGTGCGGATGGGTGCCTTGGCGTTAGTGAAATGCAGGAAGTGTAAGGTAGCACATGTGAGCCAGCAGTAGGAGGGGAGGAAGCAGGCTGCAGCCAGCTGGCTCTCCCTCTGGAGGTTGAGGTAAAGCAGCTCTATGAGAGCCTGAGCCTCATGGTTCTGTGCAGTCTCCCTGCTTTGCTGCAGTAGGCGGCTGGTGAAGTAGGCCCGCTGACGGTCTGGGTCATTGAAGCCACAAATCTGCACATAGCGACTCACATACTTCTGAGGGATGCGGTCCAGGGCAGACAGCCTGGTGGTAACCAAGATACTGGCCTGGGGAAACATACAGTAGGTGAATTACATAATGCAAAACACAAATAATAGAGGCTTTCCTGATCAACACCCACTCTGATATTTTCAAAATGCCACCTAATTCAAGACATTTCATATCCAAATGGGCACACATTTTTAATAAGCACACTGAATAAATAAAAATAAACTATTAATTGAGAAAAGCTTGGAGTCAAGAACTGAAGATATTTCAGAACATACATGGGAGGATGCCATGTAGATCACTCCAAATATCTTTCTAATATCTTTCTGTTTGTCATTTCCCATAAGCTAGACAATGGCAGGTAATATGTCACAAGCTAGACAGAGTGAGATGAGTCCATAGGCAAGTTGAGAGACTTCAGTTAGTTAAGATATGTCTGTGATAACAGCAGGACAGAGAGGACTGAACACTGTAGGCATTTTAGGCAGCACAGATTACAGCTAAAAAATTGGAAAGAGAGCACTGGTGAACATCATGGATAAAGGAGAAACCAAATACCTGCGCTGCCATGCTGGTCAAGTTTCATGGGAGCTGTAGTTGTTTTGTATGCTAACAGATTAATTGTTTAACTTTGTTAAAATAACAAAGGTTTTATCTTCTTATTGCAAGTGCTGCAGTGGATACTCATTTATGTATATCTAGATGCACTTTTGCTACTGTTTGCACTATCTGGTTACATGCTAAACTGCATTTCATTGATGTGTAATGTCTTATTATGTGCAATGACAATAAAGTTGAATCTAATTTATCTTAGAATGTGGATAGTAAATCCCAGGAACAGGTGTCCTGTTTGTGAATAAATAAAACTCTCATTCTGATATACTGTACTGAATATATCAAATCTGTTTCTTCTTTAGATTCCAGGTGGAAAATGCTGATTGATGATCTTTGATTATTTTAAAATGTAAAAATGCAACATTGTGTGAATTCTGATCAGCCAGTAAAGCAAGCACTTCATCAGGACTAGAGTTTTTTAGTGACTGAACAAAGCTGTCAGAAGTTTGAAAAGGAGACAAGGGTCCCTTCCTTCGAGATATGGTTATCTGAAATGGTTTTTTACCATACAAATGGAAAGGATTTGCTTTTGAAATAGAAACTCTCATGTTGCATTTTTGAAAATATGTTCATCTGTCCATTTTTGATTTCAACGGTCCTTTTTTGTTTAGACTGGTTAGTAAGCTAATAATAACTTGTGGTATTACAACAAGACTAAAGTAATACTCCTGCCCTTCAAGTTTTTGCCCTCCACTTTACTGCCAATAGTCATGGCTGCAATTTGCAATTCAGCATGACAGAAACCAACTAATGGATGATAGTCTAAAATAGATTTGAACAGAACAGGAGAAATAAATAACATTGCAATGATGGTGAACTGTGTGTTACCTCAGGCAGCAGGTACTTCCTGAGCAGGTTGACCACCACGACACCTGCAGGCAGCGCCTCGTTTGGGTCACTGCAGAGCTCTGTGGATCCAATCCGGAAGTCCAGTTTCATCTTTTCCATCCCATTAAAGAGGAAGAGCACATCCTTGGCCTGGTTTCCCTCCCCACTCAGCAGAGGGTGTTTTCTCAAGTGGAGGTACTTCCTGCTCACCAGGTCCCTCAAGGAGGCCACCCTGTGTGGGACAAAGTTTCTCACTTGGCACACTTTACCAACATGGTGTGCAAGTTGTTGATCACTTATACTCACTTTATACTGACTTTTGGTGCTCAGGGCATCAGGAAAAACATATAGTCAAACAGCACCAGCAGCACCATATATAAATCTAAATTCAATCAGAGAACACCAGCAGCCCCTCCAGGTGGAGGTGCTGCTGACGTCCTCTGATGGTGGTGGTTTTTTCTCAGGTCAGATTTTTTTAAACTATTATTTTTGGGACATTTTATGTCTTTATCAAAAAATGGCAATAGACAGATGACAGTAAATGAGGGAGCGAGGGGTGTAACAAACATCCACAGCTGGACTTGAACATGGGATGCTGCCATTCATGGTTGGTGTGCAGGGGGACTTGGATATATATTTATGTTCTGCTCAGCTGGAGTATAAACTGCTCCACAAAAGGTTTGGAGTCAGTTATGACTCAGGAGTTGGCCGTACAAATACACGTCTTGAATAACTGAATACTGCTCCCCTCACCCTCCCCTTCCAAGCGTGTAGGAGAACCTATGGTGACCCTGAAACTTGTGAAAAACGTGACAGGCCCTCTCTAGAGCCGGTGTTTGTTTTGTCTGTTCTAGGCTACTGTAGAAACACGGTGCTCTGTGGGCTCTGTGGAAGGGGACCCACTCCCTATGTAGATATAAAGGGCCCAAGGTAACAAAAACACAATTATTCTTAGTTTCAGGTGATTATACACTAATTAAAACATACTTATGAATATTATATTCCATTTCTGCCAAGTCTGTTCCGCTAGATGCCACTAAATTCTACAGACTGGACCTTTAACTTATTGTCTGGTTGCCAACCAAGCTATGCTAACTTTCTTTCTTTCTTGTGTGGACATTTGCATTTGTACATTTTTCTATTTACTTCTGTGTATTTATTATTATTACTATTTCATTTTATAGTAGTTTTTACCTTTTTACTTATTTACTTCCTCTCTCCTAAGTGCGTGTTGAGCACTTGAGCAATTGTAATAAAGCAATTTCCCTGCAAGTGAACAGGCCAATTAGCTCAGTCAGTTATTGTGACTGGCTGGCGCTGGCAGGGTCCCAGTTGTTAGCAGTTAGCTCTCTGGCTACAGGAGTTAGCCGACTAGCTCTAGTAATCACAACACCACCAAGCTTCCATTTTGCAAGGACACATGGATACATTTCTCTGTGCCACTTCCTAGTGTGAGCAGGCCTTTAACGTGAATATTTCAGTCAAACTGCTGGCTGTTCTTTATTTGTCACTGCAGTATTTTTAGGAAGAATTTGCAGTGTTTCACTGAGTGGAATGAGGTGTTTTTGACAAATGGCACACTGCCATTACAACAACAGGAATGAGCTTTATACAGCTACAGATATGATCAATTAAGTACTGATTGCACAGCTTGGCTAGACGACATCCCTAACAGTAGTATGATTCCAAGCTAATGTAAATACACCCACACATGACAACAAAGATCTCACTTCGTCAGTTGGCCAAGGTCCTCACAAGAGAAAGGAACCAGCAGCTTGAAGTGGGTCAGGGTGGTCCCAGCACACCAATCCAGCACCAGTTTTCGGACCACTGTACTTTTCCCTGTTCCCACAGCCCCGTACAGCAACACATTGAGTCCTCGGCCCTCACTCCAGGCATCAGTGGGATCAAACAGCTGCTCCACAGTCATACAGGGGCTAGAGGAAGTCTGGGTTTGGAGAGGGGAGCTGAGGAGTCCTGCTCTCTCCTCAGGTTTTGCTTCCAGGATCAGTGGATCCACATGCATGGTCTCTGGGCTGAAGTAACCTCCAAATTGTTTCTCCTCCTGAGGAAGGTGGCTGAACCACAGGAAGAGCTTCCTTTTGTGGATCTCTATTGGATCTGCTGTAAGAGAGAAAGAGGGCTGTATTTACATGTTTGCTTTATATGACAAAGTTACCTTGCTGCCTTCTCACCCTTGTACCCTTTTACGTGTTTCAATGACTCTCTTAACTACAGTGAGTACATACAAACCTCCCCTTCCTTCTTACCTATTTCCCTCTACCACAATACAGAAACCTTTCTGTCTGCAACTCATTATTGTGTTTGCTTTTATTAGCAATCACCCTAATAATAAAAACCACTGCAAATATCTGCAAAAAGCTGTTCTGACAATAATGATGTGCAGAATTTGTGATATTTTTAGGATTTTATAAAGAAGTAATATGAGGTGAGGTAATATGTACAGTAAATGTGCTGAGATTTTGTTTGCATTTTTTATTTTTTTGAAAATAAAATTAGCGTATACTGTGAAAATGTAATTAAAAATCAGATTTTAATAATCTCATTTTCATCTCAAAACAATATAATAATTTGTTGTTTACTTGTTTAGTTTAGTTTACTTAATGGCACTCTGGTGCACAATCAGCAGTTCATTTATGTTTTATCACGTTTTTCACTTTTTTTGCTGCCAGAATTTTCTGAGCTCATCACAAGAGGATTTGGTTCACTGTAAACTGAGCCCTCTTACAGCAGGAAAAAACTTTTGCATAAGTGGGTGACATAAGTGACACAGGTAAAAATCTGTTTTAACCAATTTGCCAATTTTAAAAAATGTGCTTATTTTTCAGTGAAAATCAGTAAATCAAGAATGATCAGCCATCACCCAACAACACTTGTACACCCTGGTTACTATTAGAAACACCCCCTGCATGCTTAGAGCACCAACCCCTTATTACATCTTGTTTGTTTTGTAACTGAGGGTTACAGACAGATCCTAACATAACTGTCCCCACAAACGCTTTGTAAAACTTAAGACTAGTTCAGTTACTACTAGAGACAGAGACTGATAATGTGTACTACTACTGACACTACACCTGCTAATGCTAAAATTACTGAAGATAACAGCTGCTGTTCTAATACTATGATCATCACTACACTTTCTACTTCTACAATAAAGGCTAAAGACTAATATTGCTACAACTGCTAAATCTACACAACTATTACCGCTAACACTAATTAATATGTCATGCAATTACTGCTACTATCCTACGATTATCACTACCACATAAGCAGCTAGGGCTAAGACTTTTGCCGTTACTCTAGCTACTTTCACTACAACTACTGACTATACAGTACAGCTCCTATTATTTACTGTGATACTACTGTTAAACCTATGATTGTAAATGATACTGCAAAAATTACTACTCTTATTATCTTTGCTACTGCAAATTCTACTGCTACAAGTGCAACTCTGTTTAAAGGGACATTCCACCAATTTTACATGTCAAAGACAGTTTAGACAGACAGTTTAGTTTTATATGATGTTTTCTGTGGCTCTGGGGCCTGTTTCAGAAAGCAGGCTTAACAAACTCTGGATCTAACCCTGAACTCTGAGTCGATGAACCCCAAGATGGGAAACTCCAAGTTTTCGGTTCCAGAACAGCTGATCAGAGTTTGTTCAATCAACTCTGAGTAAGCTCACTCTGAGTTAAGCATGTGCGGGATGATTGAAAAAAACCATCATCAATGGAGGTCAGACACTTCGATTCACCATGGCAACAGGTGAATAAAAGGCAGAGCCTCCATTTTAATCCAGTGGACGGAGAGATATTAATGCATGTGTGTGTGCACGGTGACATTTATCTTTAAAAAAAATAGTCAGAGCCAGAAAAGTGTCAATAAAGTTTTATTCAGTGTTGTCCATTAATTCATCATTTACCAGACTTACATTTCCTTAATAATGATAAAGTGGAATCTAACTGTGTATCAGGCTGCAGCTACATTACATTTTAAATATATTTGTTCAGCTTTAATGTGACGGGGACAAAACACAGTAGGCAGCAACTGAAGATAAAAAATATAGTTAAAGATTTTTAAAAAATATGTAGATCAAAGACATAGAAACATGACTATAAGCTTTCAGTCTGATCCGGTAATAATGTGTTTGGTGATTTGCACTTGAAAAGGTGTTGAGGTTAAAGTACAGTAGATTCTAAATGTTTAGACGTCTGTTTGTATCTTGGCTCAACAGCATTCAGTGATGCTGTTCGATCCTGCTCACTCAGAAATATTAACATATAATCTCCAATATTATAGGAATGATGTTCCATCAGTGCGACCAATCACATCATGAGTGATGGAGATAATTATTCATTGATCCTACCTATGTGTCTAAAGCTTCATACTGATTGTTTAAATGTAAACTGAGATTACACATTATGTGCAATAAAGATTTCAGTGCAGGAGCTGCTCTAACAAACTGACAGCTGTCTTGTGTGCACAGAGTCACAGTATTATAACAGAAGGACATGCAGAGGTTTGATTCTGAGCTGAGCTGAATTCACACTGTGTAATATTTAAATCTGAGAGCAAAAAAAGCTCTCTTTCTGGAACTGAAAGCCCAGAGTTTCCCTTTTCTCAGGTTTAACAAACTCAGAGTTTTCACTAATCCTGCTTTCTGAAACAGGGCCCTGGAGGAGCTTTGTCAAAAACAAAACAAAACAAAACACTCAGATAGCATCACTTTATCCTCAGTTTGGGCTTAGAGACTACAAAATATGTGTATAATAGAAAACCTGCATTACAAACTGGTTGCATAATAAGGAGACACTATAGAACACTATGGGAAGTGTAAAATCTATTGTTTTTGGAGCTTGATCCATACTAGGGCTAAAAGTCTGGATTTCTCAGCTTTTGCTGCTTCGATATTTAATACTAAATTGCTGGAATGCAAAGAACAACTGATGTTTCCACCACTGCCACTGCTACAAGTGCTCCTAATACTTCATACATATATACTATGGTTGATTTTACCATTGTCTTATTACCTTTGACTAATTACTAAACCTCCAGTTAATTATTTTTTAATAAATTCTAAACAGTTAAAAATCTACATTTTGTCTTTTCACATTAAAGACATCACACATCTTGGATTTAAGAATGCAGCATGTTGTCATGGTTGTCAAATAGCAATAAAAATTCGAAATGAGTTGTGCACCTGGTTCTGAAGTGTTGGAACAGAAGGTCCTGCAGTGAAAGCCAGTGGCTGGGTGGAGAGAAACCTCCAACCTCCTCTTCCACCTCCATGCTCCAACCAGCTGACTCAGCTGTCTAGGAAACACAACACATCATACAGGTCTGTTCAGTTAGATGGCATTCAGAATTTCACTTTAATCCCACAGTCAACACCTTAATTTCTTCACAATGTGCTTTATTCATTCTGATCCCTGGTCTGCTTCACATGGTGGTTTAATGGCAGAGAACAGCTGCTGTTAGCCTGTTTGCAGGTTGTAGCAGGTATACTGACATAGCTCCAAGGCACTGACATTAATGCAGGCACACAAGGTTACACTCCTTAATTCAGCTAGAACTGAATTTGAATCCGCCAATCAAGTTATACACACACACATGCGCGCCCAACGTTTGAAATGACACAACAGTTACTGAGAATTTCTGGGAAAGCCAATAAGAAAAAAGAAATGGAATTTGAAGCAATAATAATGACTGTTTCCCAGAAGGCAATAGGCCTTTGAAAAATAAAGTGGTGCTCATATTTCACAGTGAGTGGTTGTTATACACAAAACAGTGACAAAGGTGTTTTGTGATACAAAACAGTTTTGAAAAATGCGATGACACCACCTATTACACCTGAACTTCTAGCCGGCTCCAGTGTGTTTGGAAGCTTGCACCCTAACCCTCCTGCTGAACACAGACAAGTCTGTGCACTTACTGACTGTGTGCATTAAGAGTTAAAAAAGTTCATGAAAGAGAGACAGCCTTCCGACATTTGTCAGCTCCACAGTAGGACAGCCTGGCTGACACTTAAGATTGGACCTGTAATTGTACTATACAACAGTGAGTGTGTAATGGGCAGAGCTGCCATGCCTGAAAGAACTAAAGCTGGGTAAATGGAATAGGTATGCTGCATTTTAAAATGGACTTTATTAAGCTGCCACACCATTTTATGCTGTAGAATAATTAGAACATTTTAAAATCTTGTCTTGTGTAACTTTAAGCTACTTTAATTGATTTTAGGCCACTTGGGGGCAGCAGAACAAGCTGTAGATACAACACTGACATATCATTATTGGAGTCATGTTTGTGTCCACTTGATGAATCAAAGTCCAATATTTACTTTCCTTTTAGCCCTGTTTTGGTCTCTACCTAGTTGTGGGTAGTGTAGTGTATTGGGTTTATCAGAGTTTTTCTTTTTTTTAACTGCCTGCTGGAGGTTGAACGAGGTTGATGAGAGTGGAGCTTTTTGTGCTCTGTACAACCAAAACAGCTCGAAGAGTCTAAAACGCTACATAGAACTGATGGGAACAACTGCAGAGTTGTTGATAATTATCTGTAGATTCGTGACGAGCTGGGCTCCAGAGCTCCTGCACAACATAAGCAGGTGATGTGTGAACGGATAAGCAATTTAAATAACATTACTTCTACAAAACATTTTAACTGTCCTAAATGGAAAACATAATCAATTAGCAATGACAACACACTATAATTAATTTTTTATTACAGTAAATTCAAGATTATTAAAATAAAGGAACCCAGTGTTGGGCCTCAACCACGTGGTCAGACAAAGGCAGGCCTACTTGTAAACTCTGAAGCCTGATCATGAGGCCACCTTTGTCTTTTAATCCCTGAAACAAAGGAAGAGTGCCAAAAGGCTGCTCACACAGACTGCATCTCCCAGCCTGCCTTGCAGTTTCGCACCTTGCTACGAAATCCGGGAGAGACCAACACTCTCGTCTCTCATTGGTGGAGACGCTCCAACACCAGGGGAAGTTATGGCGACGCAGCTTTAAGTACCAGCTGCATGGAACGCCCATTGCCTTTCCATTGTAACCACGTCAGAGTGAGCTTCACTTTCTCTGTGAGCCAGTTTACTAAAGGAGGTAACCCCGTGCATGTGTAATTCCCCTTGCCCAGTTTTAAGATCCTTCCCTTGCTGGATGAGCTGAGACTTCTCCCCGTGTTCAACTGAGCACAATTACCGGATACAAAAAGAGACTGTTGTGCAACCCAGCGCTCTCCTGTTTGCCTGCAGAAGGAAGAAAAGGATTTCTTCATGGAGATGCGGAAAACTTCCACGCCCCGCTGCCTTACGACAGAGGCAACTCTTCTGTGTTTCCTCACTGCCCCGGGAAACTAGCTGCTGCTGACCCTCAAGGAAACTAGGATGGCACTGCCAGGACACACGCATCAGAAGACCTGTGCTGGACATCACTGACGGACTGAAACACACATCTGATTGCTTTCTGAAACGACCTTTCTGAAAGTAAGAATCTTACGTCTGGGCAGAGACAGTGTTATATTGTGTATTTGTTAGCTTTATTCCTTATTAAGCTTTATTGCTGTTGTTGTGTTGTGAATTGACAGACCATCGAGTCCTTTATTTTGTTAAGCTCTGAGGAGCATTGATGTTTTGCTGCCTGTTTAGTTGTGTTCACCACGCTAAGCTGATTTGTGTTGTTCCACCGGGACTGCTGTGCGTTACAGGCTACCGCCTGTACACACGCTCTCTGTGTGATAAAGCAAATACTGCTCTCTCGTCACGGTCATGGGACTCCACCGTGAGCCAGTGTTTCTTTCTTTTCTCTCTCTCTTGCTACTAACTCTGTTTACATGCACACACACGCACAACCACTCACATCCTTTCTACACATCTGGTGGGCAGATAACGTAGGACACAGCGGCGCTCTGCCCCTCGCCATTTTTCCACCAGACACGTGTATTTGATAGCACACACACTGAATTGGGTGATCGCAGAGTCGCTGACTTCTGGCTTGTGCCATCTTGCCATTGTCTCTAATCAAAACACTGCCGTCACATTTGCCATTTGATTCTTGCGTGATGTGACTTCCACCCATGGTCACGTCCGCCATTTTGACTCTCATGTGATGTCATCACCACAGATCACATTTAAAGAGAAGTCTTTTGTGATTATTGTACTTACTTATTGTGATAAGAGGCTGGTTGAGAGAGTCAGAGCTTGGACTCAAACCTTCTTCGTTCACCTGTGAATGTTGATATCACTCAGATATTAGCATTCTAAGTGAACTCCTTTATGAGACTACCTCACTATTTGGTTATTGGTCCCGGTTTTGGGTGGTGCCCCATAATTATTAATATATATTAATAATTGTATTGATTTTAATATGCTAATATGCACCTGCTAATAACCAACTCCTCCTGCTCCTCCCAGCACCAACACTGGATTCCTGCAGGCTACAGCTTACAATAACTGCATGCCATATGACACACAATAATCATTTAAACTACAGGACAAAGTGTAAAAATCAACCTGATTCCATTCCCAGAGTAAAGGCAAAAAGCTCCACCCTTCTTATCATCAACCACATTAAATGGGTAGAGTGTCTCTTTTATCGCTTCTGGCTGACAGTTGTTTGTATCCACATCTACTGGCTTGGTTTCATTCTATGGTTAACCAAGTCTTGATGATCTTTAATGTTTTTTCTATTCTAAAGCAACAGCTGGGAGGAGCAGTCGCCATTTTTTGTGGTGCTAGATTACAGCTCAGCATTTTTTCAGCATTTCCTTGTACATCCTTGCAAACATGCGTGTGTACATGCAGGTATGATGTAAAATAAGGTCATCTGACTTACAATGACTGCATGCTGTGAAAAACAGGACACCTCATATGTACACGCTCCACCACACCTGACATCAGGGCTGGTCAGCAGTGTGGTGTTACACCCAAAAATGATGTAACATGGCAGAATAATGCAATGCTTAGTGTACATTGCTTAATCACTCATATTCAGTGAGCACCATTGTTCGTGTGAAATGATGTTTTGACCCATCATTAGACTCTACAGTGCACTAAAAGTGTGAGGAACCTATTGTTTTTGAAGGAATTATTATTTAAATTACTTTTAGCATTTTTTAGGTGCTCGGGGTGCTTGAAAACTCACAAAACGTTGCACATGTATCATAAGTGGCGTAACTTGATATCGGATATGGGTCTTGGGCATGGGTGTAGCAAAATGGCTCACGGGTGCCCCCTAGAAAAGTTCAAAGTCAAAGCCCCTGTCTTTAATTTCGACGTAGATTTATAAAATTTGGTAGGCAGATGTAACATCTCCAGACTTAAAAAAAGCCTCTTGGAGCCATACCCTAAGTCCAACAGGAAGTCAGCCATTTTCAATAAATTGTGCATTTTTTTTCGCAAAGTGAAGCCATTGACAGATGTTGTATGTTAAAGATTTAACCCGAGCGACTTCAAATTTTGTAGGTTACATCTAAAGAACTTTGCAATACTAAATTTCGAGGCTTTTTATATTTCAAGGTACGCCCTTGGCGTGGTGTGCTGGTGAATTTTGCCCAAAACATGTTTGGGCACATTGTCCAATCTGACCCAAATTTCTAATGTTTTATAAGAGTCCAGGCCTGAACACATCTACATGGTGTGTTTTACACATGATATACAGCAACATGACAAATAATTAGTGGGTGTTCTCTAGTGCCACATAGTGGACACAGGAAGCAATAGTTACAGACAGGTGACAAAGGAAAAAGTGGTACAGGTCTGAATGCTTGACCCCTACAGTGAGGGGATCTGGTGCCTCTGTTATGCTGTGGAGGGCATTTTGCTGGGATGGTTTGGGTCCACTTGTCCACTTAGAGGGAAGGGTCACTGCAAATCAATACAAATTTGTTCTGAGTGATCACCTTTATGATGAAACATTTCTATCCTGATGGGAGTAGTCTCTTCCAGTATGACAATGCCCCCATCCATAGGGCACGAGGGGCCACTGAATAGTTTGATGAGTATGAAAATGATGTAAATCACATGCTATGACCTTCACAGTCACCAGATCTCAACCCAATTGCACACCTATGGGAGATATTGGATCGACACGTAAGACAGCACTCTCCACCACCATCATCAAAACGCCAAATGAGGGAATATGTTTTGGGAGAATGTTGTTCATCCCTCCAGTAGAGGTCAGAGATTGTAGAATCAATGCCAAGGCACACTGAAGCTGTTCTGGTGACACATTGTGGCCCAACACCTTACTAAGACTCTTTCTGTTGTTTTTTCCTTAATTGGTCACCTGTCTGTATCTCTTACATGCAATGTCCAATATTCATGAAAATGTATATCCTGTCACTTGCCTTCTGGCATCAAATATTTACACAATTTCCAATATGTCATTTCCAGTGCCATGTACTACGTACAATTCAGAGCCATGTCAACTGACCTCTACTAGTGATATGAAACTCTGATGCGTGCTTGCAGCTTTAATTATTATTATCATTTTTCTCTGGCTAAGGGATGTCATGCTGAGCAGCTCCTGCCCTCCTGCCTCACAAAGCCACGCTCCCATCTTCTCTCCTCAGCCCCTCCCTGCTCCCCTCTCAGTCCCTTGCCCACTTTTTAGTATGCACCGCCCAACTCGCACAAATATGCATTAATCAACCACCCGAACCTGACCTGACCTGCAAATCGCCAACGTTTTTTTACCAACCATGTTTACTAAACAAAGGTAGGCTCAGTGAGCTATGGCCAGGGAGCAACGAGCTGTGGCTGGGAACAACAGGCTGTGTCCGGGCAGCAATGAGCTGTGGTTGGGGAGCAACGCGCTGCAGTTTTGCTGTGAAATGTGTGCTTATTATGACCTTTGGACTACCAACAGAAAAAGCAAAAGGGGTAAGCTATGTTCTGCTATTGCTCTGGAGTTTGTTTTCTGCTCCTTTGTTGTGGAAATAATGTTTTAGCTGTGTGTGCTCGGGAGTGGGCGACTTGTCATTGTGGGGGTGTTTTGTTGTGAAATGTGTAGTGGTTGCAAAGGCAGCTAGCCGTCTCATTAGCTGGATATCTGCAGGGTGTTTCTAGTCAGATAGCACCATTTTTGTAGTGTTGTGTTGTTATGCTGGTCGTTTGTTGACGTTAGCGGGAGAGAGGCAAGGTACTCTGGAATGTGCAAAAACATCACTTCCGTTGTGACGTTAAATCAGCATTAAATACAAGGTTACCAGGGGAAGCCCAGAAGCGGTAACAAAAAAAACCCCCAAAACAAAACAAACAAACTGGTACGTGGGTGTTCAGCCTGGCATAGTGGGTAAATGGGTATGCCTAAAGAAACACTACATTAACAGGGATTTAAGATACATAAAAACACATGAAATCTGAGGAATTCAAGCATTACATACCTAGTTTATTCATCAACATTTATTTTAATCTTTGCTTAATGATGCTGTTTTGACAAAAACGAGTAAATTGATTATTTGACAATTACCTCTCATCCACTCTGTAAGACAAAAGCCTGGAAGACATTCAAATCAGGCAGTTGATCCCTTACTTGACTGTTGTGCATATGATTATTTTATGGGTTGGATATTAGCTATCTGTTTTACACTTTGTTTAATGTATTATGTACTTTATGAGTGAGTGGTTTTTCTGTTTTTGTTTAAGTGAGCTCACTAAGACAAATTCCAATCAGTCATGTTGCTATGGCCATAAATTATTGAATAAAAAGTCCCAAACCCAGAATCATATGTAACATGCTTTGGTGTTGTCAAGGTAACGTGATATGTCGCAAAGAGCCATTCCCATTTCCATTTAAACCATTTCGAGCCCTTGCAGCCTCTCCCACTCAATCACTTACCAGGTGACGTCATTTAAATCCATGAGGGTTCAGGGTTTAGGGTTTAGGGGGGACTTTGGGATTGGGCCATAGAAATCAGTCCGCAGGCTGTTACAGACAACCGAGAAAGTCAGGGAAGGTCTCGTTTCTTACGTTACATTACTACCCGTTCACTCATTGGCAATTGCTTCACAATTCTACCTTTAAAGTTCAGAGATGTCTGAACGTCAGCATCAGTAACAGTGTATCACCAACCTGTGCAGTGAGTTCATCCCTCTGTGCTGCTGCCTGTTGCAGTCAGGGAGCTCTGTGGTTTACCTGTGTGAAAAGCACAAATCAGGACTGGAGCGCTCTTTCCAAAACGCTGATAATAAAAAAAGTTAACTATTGCATAATGATCTCAAAAATATAAAGGAAACTCCACCTATTTCCGTTTGTATGTGTGTTTTTTTCCGGCTAGCAGTGAGACTGGAGGGTGGTCAATGTCAGTTTGACTGCATGTTCCACACGGCTCCAGAAAGACATAACAACCGCTGCTACACTACACACACAGTGTGTCACCACAAGGGCGACTGTGGTGCAGTTTGTACGAACGGTAGCTTACAGATCATACTTACTAAAAATGAAATACCGGCATGGAAAATAAAAACATACCGAAGTCTTCGTCCTGCGTCCTTTTCTCCCGTCGGTCCCTCTGGACGGACTGAGGTCAATTTATTTATGATCATTCAGGTTTTCCGCCGTCTGGGCTGACTAAGGATCAATACTGTCAGTTACATTGAGAACAGGCTGTGTGTCATGCTGTGTTCCGCTAGAGAGAGAGAGAGAGAGAAAGACAGCCGTACTGTAGAGCGTCCGCTAGGACTCTTTCAGAATAAAATACTACTTCTGTAAGCTGACTAAAAATTCCTATTCTAGCTCAAAAATTAAATAATTAAAAGAAAGATTCAATTGCACAGCTTATACAATGTTTTATGTGATGGTAACGTGTTCTAATAAAATTCAGCCTTACTGTTCATTGTCATTGATTGTGCACACTGTCTCTTATTGTCACTATATGTGGTCATGAAAAATATTTTTTTCTGAAAACACTTGGGTCTAATAACAGTGTATTGTTCGTGTGTGGATCTTTCTAACATACGGTGTGGTGTTTTTTTTAAGTGTACAGTGCCTATTTTAGATTGTATGCCATATGCTTGCTGCTTGTGTAATCCTGTAAAGATTCTACAGTAATCAAAAAGATAAAAAAACATTTTCTGTAAATGTGATTATTCAAAGTAAATGTGACTATATAGTATAGTATACACACACAGTGGTCTAAGGATTAATTGGAAAGTTAGATTATCCTAGCCTTCAGTCATCAAACAATCTTGCATGCACAAAACATGTGTTTTCTGCCATTTTCTTGTTCTTTTTATTTATTTTATTATATTTTATGAATTTTATTATCCTTGACACTTTGGCAATATTGTTCATCTGACATTCATCGTCATCATGCCAATAAAGCATACTGTATTGAAAGTTACACTGTTTCATTGTTATTATTTAACCAAATAATATATTCAGTTTTAACCATTGACTGTATATAAATATGGACGTCATGACAGCTCCCAAAACAAGTAGGTCTATCTGCAGACTCGCAGTATCTACATGACACACCAACTATACCAACTTAGTTAGGTTTAGGCATGAGCAGTGACATGGTTAGGGTTAGGGTAGGGTCAGGGGGTGTGTTTGTATAGCATGCTGTTATGGTGACAACTTCGGGGGGTGTGTCGCCAGTAAAGTATATATATATATATATATATATATATATATATATATATATATATATATATATATATATATACATATATATATATATACACACACACACACACACACACATATATATATATATATATATATATATGTATGTATGTATGTACGTATACATATATACATACATATATATATATATACATATATATACTGCACAGGTGTAACGAATATATATATATTGTGAGTGTAACGTGAGTGTAACGAAGTTTAGAATTTAAAGCTTTTATTGTGAAAGCTGAAGCTGAATGCCTAAAAAGGAAGTTCTATTTCAAGGTAGTTTTGGCCGCGGAATGCCATTATGTAACTTCCAGTGATTTCAGATTAAAAGCGTCATCTATATATCTCTACTACAAACTGGACACAGTCAAACAGTTAAAAAGCAAAAATAAATCCGTTGTTGAATCCTAGAATCTGTCACCAGAAGGCAATCAGAAGTAGCTGAGTTTAAGTTTAAAAAAATCCTAAACATGATCTTTTTCACAATTCTTTTTTGGCTGAAAACATTAATAAACTGGTATTATTATTATTATTTTTATCACAAGCTTTTTGTGATTTATTGTTATTCTAGTTTTTCTTCTTCCTGGCTGTCTCTTCCTTTTCTTCAGCAGCAGGTCTTACAGAGAGCTTTACATCCAGCAGGGCTGAAACTAAAACTGTCAAGTTGTAAAACCTAAAACTAAATACGCCAACAGGTTGCAGAAACAGGACTGTCCTTTAAAAATGCCCTATTATGGGTGGAAATACTGGGTCTGAATTTTATTATGCTCTTAAAGTAGGTCTCAATCATAGTTTAACTTACACTGCAGCACCAAAAGAGGAACTATCCTGTGCACTTCATTCTAAAAAGTTACAGGAATTAATTTGTAGCGATTTTCCTTTATTCTTTTTTATTAGTAGCTTTATCTGCATGTGCATGTTTCGACAAATTGTTTGGTTTCTGTGAAAAAGAGTTTATTCTGACTTTATTCTGACAAAACAAACGACCGGAAGCACTGTTCTCTGTTGTCGCGGGGCTTCAGGCAGCTTGATAGTGGTACTTGAAGCGGTTGCCAGGCTCCATTCTCTCTGACAGCCGCAGTGAGCAGTGTCGTATCCTTAGCATGGCATCTGACGAGCTGTCTAGGAAGCTGCAATCGCGGCTGGCCGCTACGCAGGAGGCTGAGCCGAGGCCGGAGCCCGAGCAGAGCCCGGTTAGACTCACACCGCAGGAGCCTGAGGCAGCCTGCGGCGATTCGTCCTCCGAGCTGTCCGCCAAACTGACCCGCAGGCTGGACATCAATGAGGGCAACACTGCTCCTCGACCGACCCGCGTCTTCAACCCCTACACAGAGTTCAAGGAGTTCTCCCGCAAACAAATTAAGGATATGGAGACGATGTTCAAACGGTAAGCAGAAACTGAAAAACAATAGCTAAGGTCTCTATTGTTTGTTCATGTGGTCCGTCGTGTTTACTGGCAGTCCTGCAGATTGGGACTGAATGAGCATATAGGCTGGAAGCTCATGATGAGATTAACGGAGCTGCTGACGTGAAGCCTCCAGGTGAAAGCCCTGGCTGTCATTCTGCTCACTGATTAAAACTGACTCACTCTCTGCTCACTGCAGGCCTCCTCGCAATTAACTGGCATTTTTTCCTTCTTGCTTGTACATTTCCTTCATTAGGCCCTGTGTCGTGATCAGAGGAGAGTGCTCTGAGCTGCTCTATTACTGAGGCAGATCAGGTTGACTCGTCACGCTTTGGCTTGCTAATCATCTCCAATAATATTGAGGGGTTTTATAGACCCCAAACTGGCCAAAATAATTTCGCAGGACAATGGAAATATCTAATGGAATCCCAGAAGTGATATGGCTAATCTAATTGCTGAAGTAAACAATTTGATTGAAATTGTTTACAGCCCACCTCTTATTTTTCAGTTCCTCTTGTATTGTCTTGTATTTATATTTATTTTAGAGTTTACAGTTGCACCATCTTACATTTTCTGTAAAACATTTCTTTTTACCTTGTTGCTCATCTAATAATGTGAGGGGCATTTAAAGAGGCATTTTTATAGTTTGGGAAAATTATTCAAACACTTCATGACAGTGATATCAAACCGCCAAGATGCAAACATTTCCCTCCATACCGAGGGGCTTGTTAGGAGACTCAGATAAAGAGTGACTGAAATCTCTGCCTACCAAAGTAGAATAATAGTAAGGCGAGACCTATAGAAACAATGGGGAAACAACAACACATGGAAACAAACATGGTACACAAATGATTGTCATAATTCATTAGAAAAGCTTAAGTGTGTCATTTTCACATGGAGCACAAATAGAGATGAACATATACTGCACCAAACAGGCAAAAGGCACATTTTCAAACCTCATTATTGAGTTTTCTTTACCAATATTTCAGCCATGGCTACTATGGTGCCCTAAAATAGTCTCAGGGGGGTTAATGGGGACATGGGCACATTTTTAATCTACTGAAATATATTTGCATTATTTACAGTTAAAAACTCCTTATTTATCTTATACTGGCTCTTTATGCAGGTCAGTCCAGACTCTCTCTGAAACAGGCCATTTTAGCTCCTGTCTCTTCAAGGCCCCCCTCCTGATGAGCCCAATCTGTTCTGATTGGCCAGCTCTTGGAAGCTGCCCCTTTGCAGCTCTGGAGGCTACATCAACAAACCATGGAACAAACTATAGTAGCAGGATTTCACCACATTTTCTTGTTCTTCACTCAAAATGTCAGCTTCTCAGATCCATCCGAACATGTCTGAGTCAAAATGAGATCAGAAATGAGAGTGAACGACTTCAACAACACATAGAAAAACCTTAGCAACCAAGGCTGAAGAACGGATGGCCGTTTATGGGCATGTGTCGGTAAGGTAGAAAAAACTGTCTTTTGATTTGCAGGGAGCATTTCTACATATGTTCATCTCAAGTTTTGGAACTTTGACCACGTTTAACATATCTGACAACATACAGAACAGAAAATCAAAAAAGCTTTAATATGTCCCCTTTAAGTAAAAATAATAATATTGCTGGCTATGAAGACAACTGTATATGGGAAATGCAGTCGACTGTAGTAAATTAACGTTAATTCTGGAGCCAAACAACAAAACTCTTGGTTGTTGTGTGTGTTCTTTGTAGCATCTACACACAGCCAAAGATAGTTTTATCAAGAAAGAAGAACCTAACCCGAGAGAAGCTGACTATAATGACAGCAGTGGTGGTTGTTTAACAATGAAGACAACAACTCCCATGATCCCACACTACTTCATGACAACATCAACATCATCACAACTTTTTGTTAGTTTTGATTGAGAGACCCCTAGTGGCAGAAATGACATGTGCGAAAATCCTTTGTAGTCAATGGCTGTTAGATTGAGATCAGTTGAGGATATTCCACCTCTTCACCCTGAAAAGCTCTTTGGTTGCTGTGGCTGTATGTTCAGGACGGTTGTCCTGCTGAATGATGAAATGTGCTCCAATGAGTTTTGATGCATTTTTTGAATGAGAGCACATAGAATGCTCCTGTATATCTCTGAATTCATCCTGTTGCTTCTGTCAGCAGTGACATCATCAATAAATGTCAGTGTGCCAGTTCCATTAGCAGCCATACATGCCCAAGCCATAACAGAAGCACCATGATTGACAGATGAGCTGCTATGCTTTGGGTCATGAGCTGTTTTTCTTCTTCTGTTTTTTCTCCACACTTTCCTCTTTCCATCATTTTGATAGAGGTTGACTTTTATTTTATAAGTCCACAGAACTTTTTCCTCTACCGCTTTCTTTTTGTATGTTTTTGTGAACAGCAACCTGTCCTTCTGTTTTTGAGGCTTACCAAGGGTTTGCATCTTGTGGTGAATTCTCTGAGGTGTCGGCCTACATCCTGGAGAGCATTTATGACTTACTGTGCCGTCATAAAGGGCTTTTTCTTCACCATGCAAATGATTTTCTGCTCATCCCCAACACTTGTGCTCTTTAGTCTACCAGCTTTTTTAGAATGAACCCAACTGTTGATCTTGGCAAACAAACTGCCTTTTAATATCTCAGTTTTCAGCCTCATTATTATCTTCTTCACTTGTATGGTCACCTCTTTACTCCTCATATTGACAGACAACTCCACCTCAATTTAAATGTCAACTCTCAACTCTGAGTCACATGTGAGCTCTATTGTGCTGAACTCGCATTGAAACGACACGCAACTAACCAAGAACCATTTAGTACTACATATGGGTGGGACAAAAATCAATATTGCAACGTATTGTGATATTTCCAATTGCGATATGTTATAGATACACTGGCGCCAAGTATCGATACATTTATTTTAAACATAGGACCACTCAGAATTAAAGCCCGACCGATTTATCGGTTGGCCGATTTCATCAGCTGATATGGACCTATCACAAATATATATCGGTATCGGCATATATGTTTTCTGATATGTGCCGATATGAAAGCTACAGAACATATAATGCAGAATACGATGCTTGGGGTGATTTAGAAATGGTGTCATCCTGTTTGTCCAGTAGAGCGTGCTTTGTGTTTTGCCATTGTTTACAATACTCTCAGCACCGTCTGCAGCACATGAGGCAGAGTACGCATTACAACTGAGCAGATGGTGATGCGGACTTGGAGTCAAGCGATGTCTTCACGGTAAGTTGCTAACGAGTTTGTGAAATACATACTGGAAAGTTAATAAACAATGAACCCATCATTTTCCTTTTGAAATATAACATTAACCCCGTCCCTGACAACTGCCATGTCACTCATGCTTATCACATCTGTTTGCTATGTTAGTCAGCTATAGTTTGTCAGTATAGTCAGTAACGTAGCAGATTCAAGCTTCAGAGCATCTTTCTGCAGCTCAGCAGATGACGGTGTGGTGGTGGATTTAGTCTGTTGAGTGTTGATTTCACGCTACGTTGTTATCTAATTGGTGAGACGCAATGCTGGAAAGTAGATAAACAACTTCCCCATCTTTTACTCTCTGTGACGACGAGCTTATCATACTCTTTTGCTACATTAGCTACCTTGTCAGCTGTGGAAGCTAATGTGTGAGCATGTATTCACACCAAACTGTTTTGTTCAGGACTCGTTGTTTGGTACGCCCTCCAACCAAACAATTCTAGTCATTGCATTTATGAAAGTTAAGGTTTTCCACCTTTGAAAGTTTCCCCTGAACGTGTATAGCAGAATATGATGTAACACCGCCGCTGCTGTTCATTTCTTGACTCGGCGAACCATGAGTTACTGTTTGTGACCGCTAACGAGTTCAATCTATTGAAATAATGGAAAAAATGCCCATCTTAATAACGGCCATCTTAAATAAAATGTATTTTTCCCCTGTCACCTACAGCGAATGGACAGTAAGGTGTGGGACTACTTCTCCAAAGATGGTGATGTAGTTGTCTGCAATACCTGTAAAGCAAAGATAAGCCAGGGATCTAGCAAATCCAGTCAGAAAAATACCACCAATGTGTGGTCTTATGTTTATTTAGCTATTTATTTTATTTTTTATTTTTTATTGAAATGGTCAGCAATTGACGGTTTATCATGTTAATGTTTAGTCTACTGCCTGTCACTTGTCAGCCCTGAATATCTTGTAAATCTTTGAATATAGCCAGTTAGCTATTGGCGGGTCGTGTGTTGTCTTTACTGCCACAAAAAAGGAATAAATCTTTGGGTTATTAGTATGACGTTACCTCTCTGTTGTCTCTTATCAGGCTTACTAACTCTACTGGCAGCTCTGTGAGAGGTGCAAACTGAGGCTACAGTAATCAGTGTTGTGATGTTTATACAAACTGAGGCTAGTTATGGTGTGGCTCACTTACATGTTTTTAATCATTTTTAGACAACAATGGAGGTCTACGGCACTAAGATACTGTATATCAGGCTTTGGATACATGCACAATACAAAAATTGCCAGCCTTATCCTTTTAATTGTACAGGTCTCAGAGTTCAATTCTAAATCACGTGTATCCACCACCAAGTACAGCAAACATGCCTTGAGAAGCTACTCTGTCAACAAGATTAGGTCAACACCTAGTATATGGCTGGACCGTGTATGAAACTCTAGAGAGCTTTTAATTTGAAATGATGGATACAGGAAGTGGTGACCAAGCCCCCAGGAAGTTTACTGAAAACTCCCCACATCTCCGAAAACGTTGGCGCAAATTTTCAAATACGTGTTTGGATTTGGATAAACTGACCACATCTTGGTAAATCTAAATGGTTACTTTCTTGCCTGAAAAAATATTAAAACTTATTAAAGTGACATATTAAAGGACCAGTGGCATCTAGAGGTTGCAGATTGCAACTAACTGAATACCGCTCCCCTCACCCTCCCCTTCCAAGCATGTGAGAACCTACAGTGACCTTGAAAAATGCAAAAGTCCCCCTCTAGAGCCAGTGTTTGTTTGTCTATTCTGGGCTACTGTAGAAACATGACGGTGCAATATGGCGGGCTCCATGGAAGGGGACCCGCTTCCTCTGTAGATATAAAGGGCTCATTCTAAGGTAACAAAAATACAATGACTCATATTTTCAGGTGATTAAAACATACTTATGAATGTTATATTCCATTTCTGCCAAGTCCATTCTGCTAGATGCCACTAAATTATACACACTGCACCTTTAACAGTCCTACAGCAAAATTTACAACAGCTTTTAGACTGGTTCAAAATCTCTGCCATCACTGATCGCTGCTGGTTGGTGTGAAATGCATTCTGGGATACTTGGCTGACCCCAAGCTTCAGCTGACTTCGGCCGACCAATGGTGTAACGTCATCACTCTGTCAGTCAGTAAGGGACAGATGCGTTTATAGGGCTGGCCCCACTGTTGTGGTCCAACCAAAAATGCAACGGAAGAAGAGCAACTGATCCGGGGTTTGCCTGCCTATCTAACTCAAAAGCGAGCCACCTTTGTGTTACTGGATACTACCGTTTGTTGAAATTTCTGGCATGTGATGCTGATGGAACGAAAAAGGTGGAACTCAACTGCGAAGGCAGTGCAGCACCCAGACAGTGCACAGCGCGCACATGCCAGAGTTATCTTGTAGCTCATCTTCAAAAAAGGCAGCATTTGCAAGCATGATTTAATTTAATGACTCAATAATTACCTTTGTGAGACAAACGTGAAGTATATTGTGATCTTAATCAGAGACTAATGTTAGTGGAGCAGCGAACTCCAGCATTAACAAATGAGACTGGCTGACCAACACACACTGCAGCATTAAATAACGTAAACCAACTTTGAGGTGAAGAAAATAACTCTGTGCTCAGTCTGTTTCACCTCAACAATGCTGCGCCCACTCAGCGTGTTGGACAGTGATGTCTTTCCCCAGAGCTAATGGCACAGCAGAGAGGCTGCTCTCCACTGCTAGAGACATGACGTTAATAACATACAGGCAGGAGACTTAATTTATGCTGTTTACTTTTTTTAAATAAAAAAGCTGTGGACCATTTATCTTGTCTGCCAGTTCTGTTTCATATTGTACTTCAGTGGACTAAGTACACCAGTGAATGTTTTGGCACACAGTATACTGGAGCAAGAGACTGAAAATAGAGCCCCCTTTTCTATTCATTCAATCGAGAATCAGTTTTTAATTGGGAATCGTTTCTGAATTGAGGCCTACAAAATAGATTAAAAATAATTTATTTATTTATTTTTCATCTCTTTGTTCCATCTTGGTATAAAATTTAAATCCCTAATGACACTTTTGTCTGTCAAACTGATTTTTTTTTTTTTTTACTTAAGCACATGACACTCTAACGACACTCATGACGTTCTCCAGCCTTTGCCACTTTTGTCTCAAAAAATCCAGAGAAAACCCTGCTGATGTGTTTACAGAGCAGCAACAAATCCTGACAAAAATTTCAGAAAAGGACACGTCACAGAGACACATAAATGTTAACCTCAGTGCATTTTCTGTAGCTACTCAACAATAAAAGCCAGAGTGCTTTTAGTGTGAAGCAGCAGCAGTAGGAAATGTTCGGTTTGTGTGATTTCATACAGCTGTAGGAGAGTGAGGCTCAAATTTATCAATGAGATGACATTACAGTTTAGTGGAGTTACACTGAAGTATATTTATACCTTGTTTCCTGTGAATCCCTCGTGTGTTCGTAGGTAATTTGAATCCAGCGCGGGAGTGGCGGACTCCACCACTAACAATGAAAACTACTATAGAGAGGTAAATACAATGCATGGCTATTTCAAAAACGGGGTTTGAGTTCATGAATATATTTTAACACTGTAATTTATATACAGTTTGTTGACTTATCAGATGTTGGTGACATTTCCTGATTGCAGGACTCCATAGTTCAGTCATTGTGCGTTGGTGTACTTTTCACCCGGAGGATAAGGGCAACTATTGTCTTTGGCAGTTTCCTCAGGGGCAGACCCTTCATTATTTGACAATAACATCTTTGTGTGCTGCTGGAATCACACATCAAGACTCGTTTCTACATGAAGAACTGACTTGGCTTCATTTCAACTGTTGACAATTCATCATTAGTCCATATTTATCACCAAAGTCCTCTGTTAAGTTGATCGGGAGTGCTTTTTGGTGCAACAAGTCACAGTCACAATTTACACTCAGTCCTGAAATATTGCATGCTTATTCAAAATTAGTTGACCTATAATCAAATTTATAAAAATTGACTGAATTGAATTGATTTTGTTGTAGCATCCCCAAACCCCAAAGTTTCCTGCAATGTTTTGACGTTTTGAAACTTACCACAGTTCACATTCACTGTGTGTATCATAATCAGTTAATTTCATAATCATTTATCAATAAAAATAAATAAATAAATAAAGTGCAGAACATTTGCTGGTTCCAACCTCTAAAATGTGATGATTTGCTGCTTTCCCTGTTTAATATAATTATGTTTTGAATATCTTTGTGGTTTGGATGCTTTGGGCTCTGAGAAATTGTGATTGTGCTAAAATAAAAGTAATAAAGTAATAAAAATGTTACTTGATAATGAAAATAATAATTTGTTGCAATTCTACAAAAAATGGTTACGTTAGGAATGTGCAATATGGATAAAATCCGTAAATGATATCAGAGTTTGTGTTGATGATATCACACATAGCACAGTTAACAGCTATCCCGCTGCCAAAGCTCTCTGGGTGGAACACCAACGCCTTGACTCCACTGGGCGTTCTGGCTGCGACCTGGTTTTGTTCCGTCCTCTGCACGGTGTCATACCCCACCGGGAGCTTTGCAGAAGCAAAGTGTTTTGCTCTGGCAGCACCAGAGAGAAGAGAGGAAGCCAGGGACCGGGGCAGTTATGGCAGCAGTGGTGGTGGTGTCACAAAATCTTGATTTTTTTTTTTTTTTTTCACTTCCAAGATGAACCTCCTGGCGGGGTTGCTCTGTGCCGTATGTCTGACTTCCCACCTGGCTCGATCTGCTCTGTGCAGCTTGATGGTTCAAAAATAGACTAGGTGCGTATGTTTAGAGGAGCACAGCAGAGAGCCACTTCTAGAACGCTTCTGAAACATGCTGCGGCGCATCTGATGGGATCACAAACATTGACTAGAGTGACTGCAATAAGCTCCGGCAGCCAGAACGCGATGCCCATGCGTCTGGTGGAATCTAGCCCTAATAGTGAATATTTGGTTCATAAGGTGTACCAAAGTAAGTCACATACTGAACAGTTCAGGATGAATACACACACAGTTACACTCCTAGTATACTTCATGTTCTCCATCCCTATTTGTCTTTAAGTTTTGGTCCATTCAGGTTTAACTCCAAATGAACCAACAGTTGTAAACATGAAGTCACATTGGACAGTTTTAGAGACTTCTGTGGCATCTGAGCCACATGAACCCACTGAGGAAAATTGTTTTATTCTGGTGACTGACATGAAGTCACACTGCACTGCCCTGTGTCTGAAGGCTTTATTTATCCTCTCACGAAGTTCAAATACCTGGACATGAGCATTAATCATTATATACAACAATGGACAGATAGAATCCAAGGAAGGCTACATTTGACTGACTGGAGCCGATTTGGAAATGCTCACTTTAAACGAAACAGCAGAGAAAAGTTATGGTCCCAGCTTCTTATTCTTCACTTCTAAATAAGTATCAATTCATAAAAGTGTCCTATGGCAGCTTGAATTTCTTCATTCTAAGAGCTGTCTCGTTCTCTCACTGACACCAGCAGAGTCACAGCAACATGAGTCATCATGGCTGATTTTCTATGTTTAGAAAGGACCCAACATAAACCAGCTGACATGATGTATGCTTGACTGCTGAAACTGTGAAATAGCAAAAATCTTGCCTGCTGGTCTCATTGGAGATGTTACAGAGTGATCTTTTTTCCCTTCACAAACGATCTTTGACCGTGTCTGTAATGTACTGTACTGTACTGTATAGCAGGCAGGTTGACATGCTGGGCTAACTGTAACAAAATGAAAGAAAACACAGCTAACACTGCATGTATAATGGTGTGTTCAGAGAGAACGCAAAGTAAATTTTTGCCTTGTGTTACTCGTGTGAGTTTGACTGCTAAACCAAAAGCAGCCAAAATATAGCTTCAAGCAGCAATTCACGGATTCACACATTTTTGCACAAAGGGAAGCAGCTCAATTGGCCAAAATCTGCAAACTCTGCGAGCAGCAACGAGTGGGTTTCAGGCTTCACAAAGGTGAGCAAAGTCATTTCAGCTAGTTTAATTCTGTTTATAGGAGTGAGACCAATCACCCAGCATTTCAATAATTGCACACTCAAAGTTCCACCATTTGCTCTCCCTTCATCAAATTTGGTGTGTATATTCAGGAGATAGTGCTGAATGTCTCCAGCGAGTTTAATCAGGATCACTCAGAGGCATCTTGAGTTATGAGCAAATATGTGGTAGGCCATGCCCACTTGAACTGATCAATATGGCACTTTAGATTTTGGTTAATACATGCCCCCAAAGCACGCACAGCAATTGTGGTGAAATTCTGTCCACCGGGTTTTCAGATACACATTTGTGGCATCTGTGGCGCCACCTATGGGTCAGGCTCAAAAAAATAAATACATACTCTACACCAGGGGTTCTCAGACTTATTACAGACTTATTATAAGATCCGCATCTGATTTTTATTCAAGGTCAGAGGTCTGGTGAAGGTACCGGATGTGCTTGGGTTGCTCAGAGTCTGGCTGCGTCTACCTCAGCAGTGCGTGTGCGTCACTGAACTGCTGCGTCTCCCACACTTGGGGTGTTCACACAGAGAGCGTTGCTGCTGCGGCGCTGCTGCTGCCAGCCCTATCTTTCTACATAGAGTTTCACTTTGATAATGGCCATCAATAATAGAATTTTGTTTATATTTAGTTTAGACAGATAAAGATTAAGAAGCGTGTGCTCAATTGTGAAAAATCAATAATAATATGTGAGGTGAAAGCTGCTTTCTTTCTGACGGGCATGGCGGGATCTGGTTAGGGATACTTCTGTGTCAGTCACATACACACCTCACACAGGACGGGTTTTTTTTTTATTGATTATTCCGCCAGTTAAACCCCCGCTGTCACCGCTCCAAGTGAGGAAAATCCCCCCAGATGACACCAAGTTCCCCAAACAAGACAAACACATTCCGACAATCCTCCAAACTGTCAGGAGGGAAACTGACAACAAATAAGGAAAATAATGCTAAATCTCCATCTGGAAGCAGGTGAAACAGCAGGCAGGAGCCCCGGCTTGAGCTAATATCACAGAAAGTGAGCAGGAGTCGAAACAAGAAGGCTGCTCACACAGCCAGTGTGGCCCAGGCGTTAGATGTGGATGTGTTCTGCAGAGTAATGATGATGCACTTCCTTGTGGTCTTTGTTTGTTGGCTAACATTAACTAGCTAACTAATGTAACTTAAAAGAATATTGTCCTTTACAAAATGCCATGAGTTCTGTTTGTTTGCTTGGAGTTAGTGCATGTCTTGCTATGGAGAATTTATCCGTTTTTCAGGTTCTAGCATACATTCATGCTACAGCTAAGTGGTGTGCTGCCAATACGTTCCGGGTGGAACGTGTCCAAGAATTGTTCAGCATGTTGGAGTAAGTGGATTATTAAACTATTTTGACAGTAATTGTTTAGGTCCAAGCGTTGGATTGTTCGCCCACTAATAGGGAACGTGAGCTGGGATCCTGTATCCTGTGGTTGCACACGTAAACATAATATCCTGGATTCAGAAACCTGGATTAAACACTTATCCTGATTTAGAAACCTCAACGTGCTAGCTGGGTCACTTCAGAAGACACCAGGGTAATTTGGCATGTAAAATGTCAGATTATTGTCTGCTATCTGCATAGGAGCATCTTCAACTTGAGTCACATAGTAGTTGGTTAGTCAAAAAAGATGTGATTGGCTGGTGTGGTGACAGAGAATCCACACATAGACAGTGTTGACAACTTAACGACTTTGTCGCTAGATTTAGCAACTTTTCAGACCCCTTTAACATCTTTTTTTCAAAAAAGTGGCTACAACAGACTTTTTGGACAGACCATAACTCCTCACCTTGAAGGGAGTCGTCAGTAATTCTCAGTAAATGAAAGCTAATGTGGCTCTCTGGATTGACTGTTCAGTGGGTGGGACAGAGCAGCAGCACATTCAATGGACCAGTCATCTGTCAGACAGAGACGTGAATGAGCTGTGAATGTGTGCCTAATGACCAATCACTGATCCTCATTGTTTTTATTCTAACTTTACTATCTAAGTTTGATTTCTTTTGTCAAAATAGACAGAGTTAACAATAGT